>JAUBWS010029999.1:0-11633 GCA_032270445.1 Darlingtonia californica | reverse complement strand
TCGGAAATAGACATTTTAAGTAGGAAAGAAGTTCTAATTTCATTATAACTACACTTTTGAAATGATTAAATAGTCCAAGATGGTGTATAAAACATTAAAAACAGAAAAGCAATAAAAGCATACTTTTGTATATATTCTTCTGCTATTTGTTTCCAATAAATAGCTTCCTCCTTTGGGTCATCAAAGTAGGGTTGCTCTGTCTCGCCAATATCTGATACCATTTTTGTTTTTATATTATATTTATTAGTGGTTAATGATATCTTTTTTCTATTAAATTTACTAAAAATCAAAGTATCACATTGAAAATGAGCATATATCAAGATTCTTTCACAACTCTTGGAAAAATAATTGACAGCTGTGAAAATACAAACAAGTCAAACCTGTCAATAACAGGAACTAAATAGGGCATTTGTATGCTTAAAGACTTGCAAGATGTTAAGAATCACACTAAAAACATATTGGTTTCCATCAAAACTTTTTCAAATTCTTTAATGAAATAACACCTAGTGTTCACTGAATGGTCTTTATTTAACAAGTATTGTAAATCAAACATGAGAGAGAAATATCAATTATATATACATATACATCACAAACAAAACTAATAACAATTAAATCATATTCCCCAGGATTTTTTGTGAATGTTAAATTAATTGTTACATAAAATTAAAAATCATATTATTGTTTTGATTGCTCTTTTTATATTTTGTTACCATGATAAAATGATTCCTTGCATAATAACAAAATTAAAAACAATCTAATTTAATTCAGTATAAAACTCAGATGTTGAACAAGAAATATATGAAAGATGTTATTGTTTACTTACAAATTCTAATGTTTTTCATTGAGTCTCTTTGTAATCATAAATTAATTGTTCACAATAATTATTATGTATGGAAAAAGCTAAAATCTAATTTCCTTTTGGTGTTTGTAGATATGCAGCTATGATTGTTGTACAAGTATCTCATTAAAGTGCTGTTGCAGTCTAAATCTAACATTCATGCACTGATTTCTTATAAAAATTATGTGGTTTATTTTTATGTCATTATTGGATTATTTACATTACAATATAATGATTCAACATTCATAAAAAATACATATGGAATAGAAACAGTAGTCAATCATTTATATAGATGTTAGAAAGCAAATAAAATAGAATTTTGTCTCAAAATAGAAAAGGTTCAGATTTTAGCTTAAATTATCTGGATCAAGACATAAAACTCTGACTTAAAATAAACTATCATTTTTTCTAAAAAATTTCAATAACAATGCAAGATATGAGAAGCATTTCATGAAAACTTGTTTTCTGAAGAATTTTAAATATCTCAACAAAAAAGTGTATATATCATGCAAGCCTAGTTATCAGAATGATGTCATAAACCTCAACATTGCTTTCAGCGATGTTATCTTATCTGGCTATAATAAGCCTAATATGATGTTAATAAAACTATATCAGTTTACAGCTATCATAAACAAGAAATCTTAGCCATATTGTATTCTATGAACTAAATGTTTTGAATACATAAATTTCAATGTTAATTTTTACCCGCTCCCTGTTTAATAATGTCAATAATTTATTGAAGGCCTAATAAATCTCATAGAAAGTTTCTTAAATACCATTAAATAGTTCTACTTTTCCTTAATTTGCCAAAGTTTCCTTATTTACAGTTTATACCTGGAATGTTAAAATTAGATTTATTAAAGAGCAGGTGAATGTTATCAATATGCTGTCTTCTTTTAATACAAGCCATACATCAAAGTTAAAGTCACATAACTCATATCCAATTCACTACCTCTCACATTGTAATCTGGAGTTGGTCCAGTGTATGTATATCCCACAGATAAATTATTAAAACTGCAGCAAATTGTTTTATTCTTCATCTAATTGCATTTTGTTCCGTGAAAATTGGCTTAGGTGTATCGTCAAGTCACCTGATTTGCAATAGGATAGACTGACTTTAAAACAAAGTTATACACTACATGAAAACAATCAAAAACACAAATTTCACTGCTTTTTGTCCTTTGAATTTATTTAATCCCAATAGAAATGTTGATGTCAAAATTACTATCGATTTTGATTCATGGGATTTTTATGCTACAAGTCAGGCTACCTAGATTCAAGGTGATTTGACATTAAAAGAGAGGTTAGACGCTACAAAACAGTTTTCTAAAAGGTCTACTGAGGGCTCATCACTTTAATGCTTGATTAACGTTACACACTCTTTGGTGTTAATGATGATAATATTTGAAATAATGCTAACAATCAAAGACTGATTACAAACCTCTTCAACACATCTTTACTGCAATATAGTATAATCTTTTATCCCAAGGGTATACGATCAACTGGGTTGGCTTTCACACAGAGTTAACCGTAACACAAATCACACAATACCATTGGGCAAATTTTTTTGAGAAAATTTTTTCTCATTCTTGCCGTCCATTTCCTTGTTCAAGACTTTTTTCGCACCCTTTGTTGTCAAAAATGACAAAAATAGTTGTCATTTGAAATTACTATTTTGGTGATGTAAAATGACATTTAAGACATAAGTTGCAGCTCGCCAGTATGGCACTTGATCGTGGGTCGCCTCCAAATCAGGGGACACCCCTGATCAAGGGACGCTTTTACAAGCATACCCAGATTGAGGGACATCATTTGAACTACAGCAAAGAAATACCCCGATTGGAGGACAGATATTTACCATATATATATATACATGAAATGTTATAGCATAACGTTTTTTGTTGTTTTTACCCACATAGTATATCTATCTTTGGATTAAGAAGGCTTGTACATAATAAAAAAGAGATTTTATTCCTTTTCAACTTATCTTCAACAGTTTGCAACCAGAATGTTAACAAACAATTACTCTAAAATGATAGCAATCATAACTTTCAATACTTAGGAGGGTCATAAAAATATGTTTGGTTCCCGTCATTTTACTTTGAAAAAGTGGGTCGGTCGGTCGGTCAGTCGGTCGGTAGGTCAGTCGGCAAAAATAAATTATCTGTTAACTAAGCTATCACCAAGCCAATACACCAATCAAACCTTCACGCAAATTTCCACCATTTTCTTCATGCAAATGTTTTTAAATTTTCTGTAGTATGCACGGAAATGCTCTTCAATAGATTAAATCGGATAAGAAATCGAATATTGGTACAAAACCGGGTTTCGAATTGCATTCCATTCATGAAGCGCACGTGTGTGTCTGAAATTTTTAAACGCAAAAAATCAAAAATGGCAGTGGCGGATGTCTGAAGTGTAAATTTTAAAAAGTACCCTTCTGACTCTCAGACCCTACAATAGAGGAATTTTTTAGGGTCGGTCGCGTCGGGTGACAAGAAACATTACATATTTTAGCGACCTTACTAGAAAAGAGCATTTTGAATTCTAGAGCTCCTAGATCGTCAAAAATGCACTGTTTTTTTATTCAGAATGCAGTCTTTCAATGGTTTCAAGGGTTCCAAATAATTTCCAACAGTCCAAGGGTTTTCAAAACATCTCTTGCTCTTGGATTTTCCAGGGTTTTTTTGAAGGGTGCAACAACATTCAAGGGATTTTCAAGGTTTTCAAGGATTGCAAGGGTTGCTGGCCACCATCATTTCATGGGTCAATCCACAGCAAATTTCACGAACATAGCCTGAAAAATAGACAGGGCCACTTTGGCCAAAACAACAATATTCTCAAATCTACAATAATGTCAATTTCATCAATAAAATGGCTTCAAAACTATATAGAAAGATCCTTTCCTTGACCAATAAAAAAAACAAAATAGACCATAACAGTACCAGAATGTAAAAAAGATTTTTATAAATACTTTTTTAGTTATCTGTGTGTGTCATTTTTGGTGGTGGTTTGGACAAGTTAACTAGCAAGCTTCCATAGAAAAATAAAACAAAACAGTTGTGAAAAATAACAAATACGATAAACAATAACAGTGGATATCTACAAAATTTCTAATGAAAAGCGAAACAAAATGCCCATATCTGCATATCTAAAACATCTCACATCTTTTTATTTTCGTTATTTATCTCTGAATGTTTTTTTATCCGTCATCTTTAAATTTTTCGAGAGTTGTGATTGGCTGCTGTTGGCTATAATACCAAAATATGAGTTTTGCAAAGAAAACATTCTTATTCGGCTTCTTCAGATTTGACGCCAGTTTGAATGATACTTGAGCAACACACTTTGTGATGGCGTCACTTGCTATGGCGGCGATTTTCAGCCACAGCCAGCCAGGAGCGATCGCGTAGGGACGCACGGGGCGGGGTGTAGTAGCCGCAAATTCAGCATCGCAGATGATAGATCATCCTCGTTCCCAGGCCCTCTTTACTTTGGCTTACTTGACTTAATGGCATAACCCTCCTCGGGTCTTTGCACATTCTCTTTTGACGCATTCTTTCCATTTTGACCGATCTTTAGCCTATATACTTTCAATGGTCAGCAATGGGATATCAAGATCCTTACGAATTTGGTCGGGCCATCTCTTTAATTTTTTGGCCTTCCCCGACTTCTCCTTCCTGGAAATTCCTCTTTGAAAGGATCTTCTAACACGGCTGTCCAAACCAGTTTAATCTTCGTTTCTTTATCATATTCATATCGTCCTTAACCCCAGTGATCTTCTGATCAACTAGCCTACATCTGTCAAGGCGTGTTTTACCAGCCATGATTCATAAACTGTCATTTTCGAACACGGACAACCTTCTTGAGTCTTCGGTTTTTAATATCCAGCATTCTGAAGCGTAAATTGCAATTTGAACGATTAAAGCATTAAACAACCTTAATGATTCGATTTGAAATATCTCTTCGTGACCAGATATTTTTCTTCAGTCTACCAAACGCGCTACTTGCAAGAGCTATCCTCCTTTTAACATCGTCTGAATTATTAGGGACGACCGATCCGAGGAAGACGAAATTCTCCGCTTTCTTAACAGGCTCTCCTCGAAAATTCCATAAATCTAAAAAAAGCCAATACAAATCTCAACAAGATCCTATACATCTCAAAAAATCTCAAAAATCCCCAAAAAAACTCTCATAAATCTGAAACAAATCTTTTTCCAAATAAATCTTTACATCCTAAAACACCCCACAAATGTTGAAAAAAGATAGAACGTCTTCCTTTCCGTAAATCCTTTGATTTGGGCGAAAGGGACCTTATCGATCAACTATCGGACACGATTCAGAAAAAAAACGATTATAGATCTTTTAGATAATCTGGGGTTAAAGAAATGTCCCTGTAGTTTCTAATCATTAGGTAAAGAATCGTGGAGACTTTTTACGAACTTTGCTAGTTTTCAAATCTAGAGTCCTGGCGATTTTTTCTTCATTTATAAAACAGCAATATCTATTTCAGATAGTCGTGTTTGCAAATAAGATGTCATAAAAAATAGAATTGTAATTTTAGAAACTTTTGAAACTTAAGGTTCTGAACACAACGCGTGTGTGTTGTTGATCTTTAAAATATGATATTCCTGCATGCAAACTGGAGAGCATTCAATAAGTTTTTGAAGTGGTCAAGTTCCCATCTTTCCTGGCCCTCGATGATGGAGATAACGCTACGTGTTCGTTTCCTCGACAGCTCCTTAACTGACTTACAAGTGTTCTTAATGGCTACAAGGAATAAACTTTATTGAATCACTCTCGACTCTAGACCAGGGTCCTCATCTATCAACGGCCGATAATTTAACGATGGAATATGTGGAAACGTTGGGCCGCTGGAAAGTATACGGGGAGAGTCTTTCGACCTTTACGTCTCGGTCACATTTTTGTCACTTTCCACCACTCTTAAATGATTTTCCGCCGTTGAAAGAAGATAGCTCTGGAGGGTGACCTTCGAATATCCATTGAAGATCGCTTGGTGGCTTCGAGATACCATGCTCAAGTGGAGTTGGCTTTAATGATCTTACTTCTAAACTGTGGAAAGTATTACGCAAAGTTGTTCTTGGCTGACTGGATGTTTTATTGGTCGATGCACACAGAGTCACTTTGCGGACAGCAAAAATAGGGGCGGATTTTAGTTTCTCAACAGCTTTTGGTGTTTTCAAAATGGGCGTTCATTTTCGCTCTCGATAATGAATATCACGTGAGATGAAATATCCACCGTTTTAACCCTTGCGGTGCAGACCCTTATTTCAAAATGACCAAAATCGCCTGAGAATCTTACATCTGATTTTACATCTGATTTACATCTAATTTTACATAAGATCTGAAACTTATCTCAAATTGAATTTTTTCGACTATGGAGTGACCAAAACTCTCTACTTTAAGAAAAAATAGCTGGTTGAATAGCCGATTTGTTCTCGTTTAGGATTTATGGGCACTTGAAGGTATAGTGATATTTTGAGTACTTTGTCCTACATATATGCGTGATCCACCCTTCAAGGGTTAATAAGTTTTACAAAGAAGTTGTCAACATCCTCTTTATCTAAACTGTTCTGTGAGGAGTTTAATGATAATGACGACCCTTTTTAGATTTCTTTTGAGGGTTCCTTTTGACAATTCTTTTGTCCAGGTTTTTGACCGATTGGAGAAGGAAGAGTATCATTTATTAATTAATAATGATTGCGTCACCGCGTATAAAAGAGCCAGGACACCTAGTTTTTTTTATCTCTTTCTCCGCATATTTTAAGCTAATGTTGGATAGATTTCCATGATACATTTGGAAAAAAGAGATAACATGCAATGCGTCAAGGCGCGCTCTTCCGGATTAGTGAAAGGTACCAAACACGTGCGCCGTATGTCTGATCTGGACACAGAGTTTTGTTCATTCTATGCAGCAGAAGAAGCGAATATATTTGGAGCACTTGATGGATAAGTACCCCAAAATCTTGTATAAGAGATTTTTTCCCCATATGTTTTTTTGCGAGAGGTCGTGGGTTCAATCCCCACTCGATCCTTTAACTTTGCAGTAATTGGAAAGTCACATTAGAGCAGGATCTGTTGATTGAATTTTTTTTTTTTTTTTTTTTATTTATTTTACATGTGAATTTTGACTTTAATGTGACTTTCTGATTTTTTGTTTCAGTATCTTTTAATTTTTACCCGTTCGATTTTTTCAAATTTTACTTTATCATTTTTTAGTGGATTTTTTCTAGACTGTACGAGGTTTTTTTGAGCACTTTACCCCTCGATTTTGTAGCATATGGAAACTTTCGCATAGGTCACGCTTACAGGAGGAAGAGAAAAATGTTATTAGAAAAAATATTTTGTATTAGGTTGATGCGAAAGATGAAAGAATTTGATATATCCTTGCTAAATACGCTTTTGGCACACAGTCTACAGGGTGTATAAAGAAAAGCATAGCGAAAAATATATTTGTTTAATTAAATAACTAAAAAGTCAAATCTTTCAATTTTGGTCTCCTTCAAAAAGTTACACATCTTTCATATGCACAGTAATAAATTTAAAGTTGATGACCACATTGTTAATTCACAATTCTACATTTAAATCACGAGATTTAAATTTTTAAAATTCGAGATAGCGTTAAATGAAAACATATCACAGATGACAATCAAAAGGCGTATAAAACATAAAATGTGCAGAAAACAACTAACCAGAGGTTTTTAGTAATAATTTAACACGAACCGAAAGCTTTAGTGATTTGAAAAAGGGATTATTTTTGGGATCTGAAGAAGCGATACACCGACTGACAGAACTCTTCGAAAAATGTAAAAATGCCGTAAATCAAAGCCATTAAAAATGGAGGCTTCCAATAACAGATAAAGTACATATAAGCTAAACAGAAGTAAGAAAATTGGCATCAACAATTTGGAAAACATGTCTAGTTCCATATGAAAAGGTGCTGAGTTATCTATGGTTCTAGTTTTTCTCAATTTTATGCTATCTTTATTTTTTAAAACATCGGCCTTGTGACTTTAATCTGGAATTGTGAATTAAGAATATGGTCATCAACTTTAATTTTATTACTGTGCATAGAAGAGATTTTTACCTTTTGAACGAGGCCAAAATTGAAAGATTTGACCTTTTAATTGTTTTATAAAACTATTGTACTTTTTTACTATACTTTTTTGTTACACCCTGTATTTGTAGTAATGAATTTTGACTCGTATGTATCAAATTCAATCAAAATTAAACATTTTTAGACTTAGAGACCTCCAATTATATTTTGCATGTAACTAACTATTTTCTATATATACACCAAATTTTGAATAAATTGTTTTTCAAAAGGGATGCAAGCAATAAGACATGTTTTTTTCTCAAATTTAACAAATGATTATGATACTCTGCCATATCATCGCAAAATGAACAAAATTACTTCAAATAAAAACCAAGAATTCTAGGGCCACAGCCCAAACATTTTGTGTTTGACACCCCTTTATATTGCTCAATTTGAGTATTTTCAATCTCAAAATCCTAAAAAAGTGAAAAAACCATACCGAAAAAAAATAATTTGAAAATGAAGATTGAGCAGTTGGAAAAAGATTTCAGGCGTAACAACACACACAATCTTTTTAAGAGCGTACGAGAGTTCGAAGGGAAACCACTGCGTTGAAAGATGCGAATGGTACCTTAAAAACAGAGCTAAATGAGGTGCTTAAGCTGTGGAAGACACTGAGTTCCACACGAAGAAACTGCTTTGGACTCCATCCTTCCTCCAGAATCACAAAACAACGAGCCTCTTGAAATAAGAAAAGAGGAAATCCAAAAGGCTTTTTCAAGATTGAAAAGAAGGAATGCCCCCGGAAACGATGGAATCAGATCTGAAGTATTTAAAGCTGGAGGAGGCGCAATGATAGACATGCTGCACAAAATATTCAAGAAGGTTGTAGACAGAGAAAACACCCCAGGAATGGTCAAAAATGCTTGTTTTCCCAACATGGAAGAAGGGGGACCGCCGCGATCCTGCTAACTATTGCACGATTATCCTACTGTCGATACCTAGAAAGCTATTTAACAATATTCTACTGTCCAGAAGCAAGTCACATTTTGGATTTTGGCCAAACAGAAATGCTTGTAATGCCATATATCTAGTACGCCAAATCTTACAATTACAAAAGGAAAGAGGTGTTGACGTTCATTTTCACTTCATTGATTTCAAAAGTGCTTTCAACACCGTATGGCGGAAAATGCTCCGACTGATTGGAGTTTCAGAAAAAAATGTTAGGATCATTGAGAACATGTATAAAAACTCACAGTGTGACTGTAAATCTGTGACTGCAAATGGGTGACTCACAGAATGGTTTCAGGTGCTAGTGGGAGTAAAGACAAGGATGTCTGCTCTCACCCATTTTGTTTTATACCTATTTCTTGATTACGTGATGATGGAACTCAGGTATCTCCAGGATGAAATCTGTTTAAGACTCAGTGGGCAAAATAAATAAAAACCCAATGTGGAGGAGTGGTTTCTTTTTTAAACGGCCCGCATCCTACCACTATTTTGCCCGCTGGGGATGAAGACGAACTAAACATGGACGTACGTTACGCGGACGATACCACTTTGATCTCAACTCTATTCTACCTCTTACAACTCTCTACACAAGAATTAGAAGAAGCATGATGTATGAAATATGGTCTTAAAATGAATGGCGATAAATGCCGTGTACTGACAAACGCTCAAAATGAAATAACTATTGAAAATCTACCAGTAAGTAAAGTAGACAAATTTTTGTTTTTGGGTTCTGTAGTCCCAGGCAGTATAAAGGATGTAGCACGGAGAATCGCTCTGGCAAGTACGGCATTTGGAAAATAATTTGCTCTCTACCAAGCTAAGAACCAGGTTGTATTCAGCATTGAACTTCCTATTGCAATCTACTCTTGTTCTAGCTAGATTCTCATAACAACAGACTCAGAAAAAGTCTTCCAGAACAATTGTCTGAGGACAATACTTGGCGTAAAACTATCAGACTATGTAACGATCGAGAGCCTACACCAACGTGCAGCCATCCCACACATTATAGAAATTGTAAAAAAAATGTTGTCAAAAAGATACACAAAGATGACTTCAGACGAAAGAGAAAACCTGGGGAGGCCACCTAAAAGAAGGATTGACTAGATAAGAGAGGACACAACGCTACCATTGCTAACTGCGGAAAGATATGCAAAAGATCGCGTTAAATGGAGAAATTTGGTCAATGGAAAGTAGGCGAAGCTTCGTGTTGGAATGAACATTCAAGTCAAGTAAGTCAAAAAAAAATTTAACTCGAAGCTACTTTATTCGGTAAATTTTTGGTATGGAGAAAATTTGACGCAAAGATCTTGAAATCGCTAAGTCCGTGCCGCTATTTCTCCAAAATGGCTATATCTTTAAAGTACAGACTAAATTTGGTCCATAAGGTCTTGTACAAAATTCAATATTCTTATTGAAATACTTCCTAACAGTAAACAATTTCGAATTTCGCAGATGACCAAATACAGTAAGTTTTCCGGGAATTTAATTTTGCTTGTGACATAAATTTTAATTTACGTTGAGAAAAATTGTCAGATACGATAAGAATAATCATGTTAAAAATGTTAAGTTTAGGACTCAAAATTTTGCTTAGCTCCAGAGGTTTTTGAAATCCTCATATTCTTCCCTGTACGAAGTAGTCGGCCTTAGTTTTCGGTCAAGCTCTTGTTACCAAGCCTTTTTAGCTTTTAGAAATTCAAAGTGGAATAACTCACTTAAAAATTGGTTAAATTGTACAGTAAGAATAATAATATTAACAATATCATCTTATTGTTTTTCTAAACTTCTGTTCACTGGTTAGCCTCTGGTTAAATGAAAGTATTAAGCTATGAAACTTTCAGTAAATGTTTAATAGTGCTTCTGTAATGACATACTAAGATTTTCCAGTACCTCGACCTCAAGGCGACTTTTTTGCGCTATTGATATACCAAGCCCTCCTTCGATTTTTAGGTCCCAAGGGACGCCACGGTTTCGCTATATTGAGTTCCACCGCACGGCCGTGGAGATGATTTGTTTTCTTTTATACAGTCACAGAGGTATTCCTGGCATGCATTACAAGTATTTGAAAAAAGATGATACTATCATTGGCCGCAAATTTTGATAAACTTTTATGTCTTTGTGCTATTTATTTGAAAATTTCATTAGCTTTATTTACCAAGTGTACCAAATTCAATTTTAAAAGGTTACTCTTAGTCTATACCTGAACTGTTAGCGGGGAGTTGTAAAACACATAAACAAACGCGCCGCACGATTCTTGGGTAGTAAAAAAAGATTGTTCCAGGCTACTCTTATCGGGATTTATGAAAGTGTCACTACCTGTGAAAAACTGCGAGCAAGCAGGACCACCACTAGCATAGTTAAGTGAAATAAAGGAAATTATTTTGCAAAAAAAGATCGCACGCCAGCGTACAATAAGGTAATCATTTTTATTTTATATTATTATCATTAATATTTTTTTTTTTTTTTTTAAACTTTTTCTTACATTAGCTGGCTTAAGACAGTATCAAAATTTAGTAAAGACCGGCTTATTTTATTTATTTACCATGTGACGGAGCACAATGTCTTATTGAGTACGATGATTCAGCACGTCCAGGCCCGTGGCTACGGGGGGAGGGGGGGGGGGGGGGGGGGGGTGTTGGGGGTGTAACACCCCCCCCCTGGAAAAAATTTTGTCGGCAAATCCTACTTATTCTGTACTTTGTCTGCAAATTTTTACGGGTCCACGTAGACCGC
>JAUBWS010029888.1:0-11625 GCA_032270445.1 Darlingtonia californica | reverse complement strand
TTTTTTTCAGGGAAACCCCTTACCGAATACGAAATATATTTTATTATAGAAGAGGGCATTATTACGGATCTAATCGCATGGGCTAAGAACCAATCAGATTCTTGTAATTATGCCCTCCTGGTGATTACAGTTTTAACAAATACCATATATTCTCGGAATGACTGTAGTTGAAGTCAATGATTCTTGTAGACAGACGAATTCAAAAGAACAACGAAAGGTAAGCAGTCAAAACTTACCTGATTGCCATATCATACATGTTTTTACGGAATAGAGTTTCCAATTTAGTCTGAGTGTCTTTTTCCTCAAGTTGGAAAACCTAAGATATTAATTTAAACATTAGCCCTCCATATTAAAGAAGGGTTGTCTTTTGAAATTTGGGGTTAGTAACGAGAGATGAAATTTATTTTCTAAAAATAGAGGTAAACTGAAAAATAGGTTAGCATTTAAAACACATAATCCTGCTTCATGATATTATTCCACATTGTGTCTCGTGCAATTACTGTTTATAATATTACATTTTGACATTCTTTCACTATTTTTACCATGCAATCACTGTTTATAATATTAAATTTTGACGTTCTTTCACTATTTTTACCATGCAATTTGGCCACTTGATTGAAATCTTGCAACGTTTTTACAAGGGGGAGATCCGAGATTTTTTTTAAAGGGGGGAGTCACACAAGGAAGGGGGGGGGGGGTCATCTAGAAAGAGAGGGGCAAAAATCCATTGCCAACTCTGTGGACTTTCTTATTTGAACAAAGGAACAAGAATCAACGATGTAAAAGATCTACTTTTCCGTCAGCTGTCACCACATGTAATGATCCCCATTCTCCAAGAACAGCAATGATGTCAGGAAACGGTGCTGAATAAGCTGAAAGAATAAAAGCAAAATCATTTTCAAAATACAATCTCACAAATAAATGTTATAGTCCATTTCAAAAAGATGTTCTTGATTTGGAATTACATCCTCTGCCTTACAGATGTCCATCATACATAAATTATTCATCAAGATCGAAAACTGTTTAAAAATCTGTTGCAAAAATTTTGTCTTTTAATTTTCTCCTGTAAAAAATTCTTAATACCACTAAAACTGTTGTATTGAGAGTTCAGTTTTACTTGAGTTTACCGTAATTTTTTTAATTCAAAGCGCGGGTAAAAATAATTATTTTCGCAGGCACACGTAAAAAATTGGAAGAAAATAAATTATAAAAATTATAGAACCTGAATGCGCGTTAACAATTAGGGGAAAAGAAAAACATCTGGGAAATAAGAAGAAAATTTGATGTTTTTTTTTTGACTTTTTGAAAAAAACATTGCTAAAGCTATTCTTCTTTTTAATCTTCTTCCCCCGTTCCTTTTCCTTCTCTTAAATTTAAGTCTTGTATTGTTCCATGGCTTTTTTAACAAGTATTTCAAGTTTTGCAGTTTTGCATACATTTCTGAATACGATAAAAAATGCTGACTGAAAATAATTATCAAATTGTTGTTATCAATTCTTCTTAATCCTCTTATCGTAAATACACCTTTCCCGAATTAGCCAAAATGATTTTATTTGTTTTGTTGCATTTAAGAAATTCGGGAGTTTTTAGTTTTATAATGTTAGTTCATACAATGTTTGTTTTAGGGAACATGTTATAATGCTAGTTTTAAAGGAATCTTTATACGATTATTTGAAGAAGCTTAAAAGTGAAAAAGCTGCTGGGCGCGGGTGTCGTTGGCGAGATGATCAAAGGATGTGGTGAGATCGCAACGCAGCACCTGGGCAGGTTGATCAACCGCATTGTTAAGGAGTGGCTAATGCCTGGTGACTGGGGACACAGCTACATGATCAGCTTGTTCAATTGAAAAGGTAGTGCTCTCGAGAGAGAGGCAACTACAGGGGATTGAAGCTTATGCAGACGCCTCCGCAGAGCTAGCTCTAACTAGTATTTACAAGACTTAAGGAAGTCAAATCAAAGAAGAACAACTTTTTCTTTATATCTTTTATCTTCATAATTAATCTTTCCCTCTTTCTTGTATAGAGCTTTTTTGCCTTGTATGGATATTATAAATGATGTTTATCACTTTAGTGTGAAAATCAGAAAATAGTCTAAAGACATTACAGTTATTTGTTTTACATTTCCAAAACTAGTATTTTCCAATAATTTACGATACTTATTTTATATTAGTAATACACTTGTTGCTTATCACTTGTTGAAAATCAAGTGTATAAGAAAAGAAACTCTCTCTTTTATTTATTCATCAATGTTACCTACTTGATGTTTATCGCTTTAGTGTGACAATCAAGTTGCAAGTTGCAAGCTGAAATTTATTTTCTACCTATTTATGACTTGACAATTATCATTTTAGTGTAGATAATCAAGCATAACTCTCATTAACCACGCCAGACCTTTACCAATTCTTAACATGGTAGATATATCTATTTTTTATCTTGCATACTTCCAAGCAGGTCCTGTATTTTAATTCAATAAATCTTGGAGGGTATCGATAGAGCTACAAGATCCCTTCTGCAAAAACACTAAATGCAACACAAACAAGGATCTACCTTCCACGATCAAATGGCGGACGAGGGCTGATCAACATAACCAACTTATACAAGAGCACCATCATAAAGTTTGGAGTGTATATACAGAAGACCGACGCACATAATCTCGATCTGGTGTCAAATTGGCAACATACGGGAGGCGACAAATCTATTCACGCCAAAGCTGCAAAGTACTGTAGAGAGATCGAGACTGACTACGAAACTTTACAAAACCAACCAAAACATTCAGTCGAAAACATTATCAAGAAGCAGCAAGTCAAACAGTTGCAACAAACGTTCCACGACAAGCCAACCCATGGTCAATTCATACGCTACATGAATCAGCGTCAAATCTTTGGCTAAAGTCATCAACGTTAAAGAGAACAGCAGAAGCGTCGATATGTGCCATACAAGAGCAAGTAATAACAACACGCTATGCTCAAAAACACGTACACCACACATCAGACACTGATTTTTATCGAATTTTCAACCAAAAGAAAGAAACCATACACCACATCGTCGCCGGGTGTCAAGTACTTGCACCGACAAAGTACACCAAACGTCACAAAGATCTTGACAAGTACGTGCATGCGCTCCTTCTCGTCAAATACGAAATCAGTGATGAAATTCCACCATGGTACCTCTACAATCCACCTGATGTCATCGAAAACGATAAAGCAAAGATTATGTGGGACTTTCCGATCCAGACCGACCACGAAGTCAGACATCATCGTTCAGATATCGTTGTACACGACAAAGAAAACCAAACTGCAGCCCTAATCGACATCGCTGTGCCGAAAGACGCAAACGTGACATCAACAAGAATGGAAAAGATCAGGAAGTACACTGACATAGCTGTTGAAGTGAAAACGCTGTGGAACCTACAAAAAGTCAACATCATTCCAATAGTTGTCGGCGCTACTGGAATATTCTACAATGGTTTTGACGACGATTTCAAAAAGATAAATATTGAAAAACAGTTTGATAAGGCATGGGTACAAAAAATTGTTTTATTAGGAACAAGCCACATAGTCAGGACATTCTTACAAGTAGCATGATTTTACACTTCGATTTAAGCCTTTCTTATCAGTTATATGTAAATATTAAAAACAACTTTCACTAAGTTGCCAACTAAAAACTACTCATAGTAAGTTAGGCCTTGCCTCGTGAGTTGTAATTCAAAAACTTTTTGTAGTGAGTCAGGCCTCGTTTCAAATCAACTTAATCGTGACAGCAGACGAGTACCTGAAGCTACAGGAAAAATTAAATTGGTGTGCCCGTTGTCGTGGAACTGCTCGACCGATCGATGCAAGACCTGCTACGGAGTTTGCTGTTGGTGGTGAATCCGTCGAGGTAGTGGACAGTTTCTGCTTCCTTGGTAACACCATCTGCGCTGATGGAGGCAGCAGCAGAGCGGTTACTACACGTGTCCGTTGTGCATGGGGAAAATTCAGACAGTTGCTGCCGCTCCTGGTATCAAAATCGATTTCTTGGCATCGCAAAGGCCAGCTGTTCAATGCATGTGTGCGCAGTGTCATGCTGAATGCTGCGCTGTGGGAGACTCAGGTGGTACGGTCACGTCAACCGTGGGACCACACTAGCGAGGTTAAGCAAATCAAAATCTACGACGTATGACGTTGCACAGCCGTTCTGGAAATTAGCATTTGAAGCAACTTTCAGCAGCACAATCGATCAGTGTCTAAGTTCGGCTGCCGGTACGTCGTACATTTTGGTTTGCTTAACCTCACTACTGGACGTTGCTGGCACTGCTCCCAGAGGAAGGCCAAAGAAGACGTGGCGGCAAGTGATAGACGAAGACAGACGCAAGTGGGGGATGGTGGAAATGGACCCGTTCGAGAGAAGAATGGCGGAGTGAACTGCGACGAAGAACGAGAAATTTTAATTTCAATACATTATTATTTGCCCGATGAGATATTCGGTTTTTCGGGTGGGCAGTTTCGTTAAATTTACGGCCGAAACGTTCGATACCTGAGTTTCATTTTGTAGATTTTGGGATCCAGCAAAGTTCCTTTTAAGAAGCTCTTTCATTAAGAACAACTGTAAGTTTTTCTGTTATCCTTATATGGGTCATTTCACATGGCAAGTGCCTTTAATTATATACAGGCAAACTTTTCAACATTTTCAGAACATGAATTTTCTCCAACTAGTAATTTTCTCTGAAAAATAACACATTAAGGTTATAATACAAAGAGACAAGATTTAGGGTCTAAAATCTGTACTTCCAAAATTCTTATTACTTCGCAATACGTAAGTAAAATAACTCTTTTATTCGGAACCTATTGTTGTAATAAAAATCTTATAGATCGCAAATTTTCTTAATTTTTGATATTTTTTATTATCACATTATTTTATTGATCTCCTCATTTGATTGACCAATAGCATTCGTTGTTTGTAAACAGGATCATTAGGGGATGAATGATATTTTTTCTTTTTTACAATTTAAAAACAAGATAACCGCAAAATGTTGTCTCCACGGGAGAATTGTAAAAACGATCCGCTAATGAGATCCGCTTATTAACTCCTCAAGAAACTCAAGAGACGGATTTAGTTTATGGCGTTAGATGACCTTGCCATGGTTGAGGTCGACAGGTGAAGAATTTTTTTCAATTTTTAACACTTCCAATTAGCAAAAACATGTACAAAAACACAAAATGTCACTGCAAAAAAGGGTACATTAAAATATGGGGCGGTGCGATCTCACCCAACGCACCCTCTCAGTTACGCCACTGTGAAAACATAAATAATAACAAAAGCAGTTATAACAGACCTACAATCTGTGTGGCTATTTGTAAACGCTTGCGCTCAATCGTCAAAGGAGTTGAAGATTTTCAACACGTAAAACGGACAAAAGCGCACAGAATGGGAAAGCGCAGATGAAAGACGTGCAATGATTGCAAACCATAAATCTCTTCTTTTACGTATGGCGTAGTTATGGCGTATAATGATAACACATAAAAAAAGGAAAGTTGTGATTTACGATGTGCAACGACGTAATTCTTTTCCTGTGAATGACTGATGAGAAGCGAGAAACATTTTAGCAGACCAACTTTTATTTTGAAAACATATTATAAGGTAATATTAAATGAGGTTCATTAATTTGATGATGAAGTAATTCTTTTTTTCTCCTTGTCCCTAACATTTGTGACGATCCATGGGAAAAGGGGGCATGGTAATTTTTACCGCGATCATACTCCACCCACTTGCAAATCATGAAAAACTTCTGTGGAGGATGAGAAATGCACTCCTCCACAGACGTTTTTTCATTATTTTGAGGGGCAAACAAAAGATTTATGGTTAGCTTTATGCCCCCTTTCCCGTAGACCGTCACATTTCATGAAGTCTATTGCTACATAAAACGAAGCAGTTCTTTCGCAGGATTTGAAGAACATCTCAGGGTATCAGTCATCTTGTCGTTATATTTTCACAAACTTTTTTTGGATACCTTTAAAAAACCGTAGAGTAGGATCGACTCAGGGTGTTAGCTAGCGCAAATATTGTCCGTTTCCCAATTCAATTTACTAAGGGACTTTCCCAATTCAAACATCTCTTTTTTGTAAAGTTATAGTTAAATATAAAATTTAGATCACGTTTTAGCCAAAGTAGACCCCCAATATTTAAAAAAATTTCTTGGCCCGTCAAGTCGGCCCCAACCATGGTGGGGCCTCCTTTAGTCACTGTATTATATGCCCTATCCCCACTTTCGAAAGCAATTCGCCGGCCCTGGGCTTGGATGATTATTTCCCAAATAGAACCTAACGGACACAGGATTTTACTTCTAACTAACACTCTGATCGTTTGCGTGTAGGAATTATTTACCAATCTTAGATTAACCATCCTGTAAGGTGAATCAAAGAAGACTTTAAAGATGCCGTAAACATTCTAAACATCAGAATAATGAATCGTCTATGCTTAATAGTTTTGAAAGATTTTGTAAACATTGGACCCAAGAAATTTTTGAAAATATTGATATATGTTACATTAACTAAGAATTCTTATTTGCATATTACGTGCATATTTTTATTGAAAACAGGGAAGACCCTTACTTTTACCTCCCCCTCTAAAAAAACAAGCCTTTAATCTAAACTGAAGCTTGTAAGATCATATAAAAATAATTCATTGATGATAATGATTCATTTTAGAAATGAACAATACAACGCAATACAAGTTCAATGAAAGTCAGCAAATATATACTGTCACCTATGGAGCTACCTTTGTGTTACATGGTCTGTCCATTATTACCCATGGGATTGGTATTCATGACATAAATGAAAGGAGGGACAAAAAAAACCAACACACCATACTCAAACATTTTGCAATTGCTTCAATATGCTTCAGTCTCACACAAATACCACGAACTCTCTATATCTTCATAAACAGAAACATTACCGAACATGAGATGGACGACACAAAACTACCCGACTTATACAACAGAAGTAATGCTCTTGTTATTGGTATCCAGCTATTATATATATCCATTCTCTTCTTCCTAACATTTGACCGCTTGGTAGCAATCACAAAGCCCTTCAGATATCAAGACTTATACTCAAAGGAACATTGTAACATTAGTATGACAATCGTATGGCTGGTATCTTTCATCTGCTTCTCAACATTGTTTATCACATACAAATACAACACACCCAAACTGTGGGCCTTCATCATCATGTTACTAGTTGCTGCGCAGTACATCTTTACAATCACGGCTTATTTAATGATTTTTGTAACAGTTCGCAGAAGTAACAAAGACGTTGAGAACAGCCGTGCCAGGCAACCAAAACGGTATCTTCGTATGCCTATTACAATATTTGTCATTTATACGATCTTCTTGATTTGTCCAAGCATCTACTTTTCCTTCAACATCCAAAATCACAATGCGTTCACCTTTAACGGAGCTTATGTGCCTATATTGACGGTAGGAATACTGTTACATAGTGTTGTCTACCAACTCAGACAGCATCCAGACCACAAAACCTACAGATTCCATCGTCCGAACGACAAAATAAACATTCACCAACTCAGACAGCATCCAGAACACAAAACCTACAGATTCAATCGTCCGAACGACAAAATGAACATTCACTAACTCAGAAAGCATCCAGAACACAAAACCTACAGATTCAATCGTCCAAACGACAAAATGAACATTCACAAACTCAGACAGCATCTAGAACACAAAACCTACAGATTCAATTGTCCGAACGACAAAATGAACATTCACCAACTCAGAAAGCATCCAGAACACAAAACTTACATATTCAAGCGTCCGAACGACAAAATGAACGCTTTCTGGCCTGGTGGGGTATTAAATCAACCAATTTTTAAATGCTCATATCTCAAGAACTAAACATTTTTTAGACCATAGAACCTAAATGTTCTGGAACCTAAATGTTCTGGAAGTAAGTTTAAGGAAAAACGGCTTGGGTGCGGAAGCTTTTTTTCTCTTTGATTTTTACTTTGTTTTACTTAATCTTTCATTCTTGATTGCAATGAATATTTTGTTGTTTTTTTCACAGAAACACCTGATTTCTCAGTCAATAAACATGGGAAATGATTACTTTGATGTTAATCTCCTTTACCCGGTGGTATACTTTCAAAAACAACTAACAGCAACAATACACTTTTTCACGGGGTCATTTGATAAGTGCGCACTTAGATTTTTACGAGATACGTACGCGTACGTATTTCTTAATTGTTTTTGGTAGATAAAGGAATCGTCGTGTATACCAATTATGGAAAATTCAGAAATTCAGTTTTAAATGAGCTTATCATTACATTAGAATAATTGCCCAAGTATGTATTTAAGTTTTAACGATTTCTTTACCTACCAAAAACAATTAAGAAATACGTACGCGTACTTGAAACCATGAAAATGTGCATAAAAAAGGCGAATGCCGCATACCAGATTTTTCAGAAATTAAAAACTCCCTCCCCTAAACCCTTTTCATGTGTTGAGAAACAGTATAATTGACTTCTATTGTGTTATTGTGATTGTTTTATTCAGAACAAAGTATGGTGATAATTTACCTATGAATTTGTTTTCAATGTCGTAAACTGATAAGATGTTCATACCCAAGCCCGTACTAAGAACAAAGAAAAAAGCGAGCATTATTAAACTTATATTGTATTGTATTCAAAAATATAGATTGCTTGGTGCTAAAAAATCTCCATCAACAGCCCTTATCAGTCTTCTCATTCCTCAGGCAGGGATAAACTGATAAAGATAACATTTCTCTTTCATAAATATATTTTGAAATTTCTTTAAAACTATTGATGGTAATGTACACTACGTTCGTGTTGTTAAAACAATTATTCGTAAAGAAAAATTGAAAGTCTCTTAACGACTCTTTAAGAGAAAACACATAATTATCGTTCAAATGGTAAAAATTTCTTGTCTCTGAAAAAGTTTTAAAAAAAGCCAGAAACTTAAAAGAAGCGGAATAATGTTTGATGTAAATTTCCCAACTTAAGGAGCACTCTTAGAATTTAAAAAGTCTAACATTCTTTATTAGGAACCAACATGACATTATAACAACTGTGTTAAAGTTACACAAGTACCTCCTTCCATGATTAAAAAACGTTGATGCAAAATTGTCCCATTTATTTCAATAACCAGCCAACTGAGATACATGTTTTGTGCATGATTTTGATGGTTCTGCAATTTAATGATCATCAACTATACAAAGTATACAAGAAAAAAAATACATTTCTTACCCAGCCGTTCTTGGGAGTTGTTTCATTTCTTTGCTTACGACAATTAAATACCCTCGAAACCACGAGATCGTCTTCTTTTCACCTAAAAATTAGAACTCCAACTTAACAAACATTTTTACATTTCTTTTGTAAATCTACCACTTCTAACAAAATATAAATTTATTAAGAATTTTCAAAACAAACCTTCAACCGCCAGACATGGTCCCATGCTTTCAGTATGGAAAAAGTACAAAGCCTGAAGTAACAAAAAAGAGGTGTCAGTAATGTACCAGAGTAACATTCTACTGAAGTGAAAATTATTATTCATAAAATTCAGGAAGATGCTCCTAAAAGAAGCTTTGATTTTAAATGACATTAATTGAACAATCACTTTGAGTTAAGATTTTATTGTACAAAATGATTTGCGTTATTTGATTACGAATTTGTTACTTTTTCGTAAATTAATTGGATAATGTGAAAAAGAGTTACTTACATCGCGGTTTGCAATAATGAACATATTATCTTGAGCAACATCGCTTATAGTTGAACAACCAATGCCTGAACCAAACTCAGCTAGTGTCTCCTGAAAAATGATTTGAACATTCCAATAAAAACAACGTAAAATTTCTGTGGCGATTCTATCCTGAATAAACCACGTTAAATCATGTTGATTTTTTTTAATATGTGTATTAACACTGTTCAAATAATATCTTTCAATTCATCGGCATTAATATCATGGTGCGAGTTAGACAAGATATATAGCTTCGCAAAAAAAAGCGCGGCATTTCAGTGAATTTTCGAACCATTTCAGTAAATTTGCGAAGAAAATTTAAAGAGTTTGCGATCTTAGTTAACGTTATTTATAGAGTTTAATAGCTTTCAAAGTACTTTGTTTTGCTTAAAAATTGTTGCTGAGTAAATTTTGAAGAAAAAACAAACATTCAGCTTCGCATTTTTGCTGTTTTCCTTGGATGAAGCTTCGCTGAAACTTAAAATAGGTTCGAATTTTGTGAAGTGCGAGTCGCTAATTCGTACTCTGAATATCATACATTACTTTATAAAAAAGTGATAGCTCAGTCTTCAAAATAACCAGAACAGAGAAACAAGAACGTTAGTTTCTTGATGAGAATATCAAATTAAACATATTTTTCTGGTACCATAGATTTTTTTCTCGGTACTTAACACTACCTTATGATCTTTAGACGTAACGTTGAACGAAAGAACAGCTTCAGTTGTCGATACAAACACAACAATTTTGTTTCCTATCTGTTTAAATGCCAACCCTACAAAGGTGAATAGAATGCTTGATTGGTATTTCTTACTCAGCACCTGTAAAGCCAAATATAGCCCTAAGAGCGCAAAAAGTCATAGAGCACATGAGCACCTATAATTTTTTTGGAAGTTTTGGATGGCAGTGGAGAGTTCTCTTAACAGAGGGGAGATTACAGAATTTTAAAATCATTATGGAAACCAGCAAACAATTTATAACGAACAGCCAATTCAAAATTAAGTTAATCTTAGTTATTAACGCTTAACTAACAGAAATTTAATAACATATGAAACGTTAGCATGCCTAAACAAAATATTATTATTTTTATGCAGATATACTAATTGATATCAATGTCTCTACGTCTTTATCGAAAAATTACCAAAATATTTATTTTTTTAAATTTCAAGTTTTGTACCACGAACCATCTTCCTTTAGTTTGTTTTTTTAGAATGGGGCATTTACTAGAGATTAGCATTTGAAATGGGTTATTCTACACCACGTTTTGTAATAAAAGTAGTGGCTGCAAAACATCAAATACCTGTAATTGGATATTTGTCTTCGTGAATTATACGAGGTTTGCTATGCCTAAAAAGAAGATTAAAGATTTACTCAAAGCTGGGACATTGTGAAATATTTGAGAAAACTTCAGGTTTTATTTACCTTGAATTGGTGATGTCACCTTTAATGATGACAACAGTTCCATCAACAAATCCAACAGCCATTTGACTAAGATTCTCATGTACTGCTATACATGAGACCTGTAAGAAAAAGAAACAAAAATGTTAGACTTATGAAATGAGAAGGCTATCAATTTTTGAATAAGAAACAGTCATACCTGCACAGCTCTGTTACCAGCTAATGCACGTAAAATGCGCACACATGTTGGGTTGCTAGTTGTTGGATTAATCTGAGATGTAAACAAATCTTAAAATTAAGACAATTATTAAACACTTAAAAATGTGTTTTGAACCTTTTAAAAAAATTTTCATGTATTTGTCCGCGAAAATAAGAATTTGTACACGGTTACACGGTACACAAATAAGAATTTATACACGGTTATTAATAATGTCTATGACTGGCCTTTTTTGCGTTGATATAAGAACAACCAACTACAGCCACGTA
>JAUBWS010029777.1:0-19795 GCA_032270445.1 Darlingtonia californica | reverse complement strand
ATCATTAACTTGTATTGAAAATAACTTTTAATTGATCTTTAAATTTTAATGATCTGAAATTTAAAAGAAAAACTCTACTTCTCCCCAAATATTGATCATAGAATCGCGTAACATATATTTTTAGAAAGCTCGAAAAATTTGCTATCAAATTGTATAAAAGTTATTTCTCTACTCATAATATTTCTTAAGCTAAAAATCATCAAAATCTCGGTAGGCTTTCTTGCGCGACACCCTATAAATAATAACGATTAAATTAATTTTAGCTCTCCTCCTGTAATTTTGCTTACCTCTGGGAACGCGCTTGTTTGGTTGAAATGTGGTTGAGAAAATATTTGTATACCTCAATGGAAAAGGGTAGTATATTCCAAAACTCTTCACCTTGATTCCACAAAATGTACAACATAACTAAAATGATAATGACTTTTTAATTATAAATACATCAACGAAAAGTCCTTGTGTAATGGATGGCCAAAACGGTTTGAGTGTCACATGTCACAATTTGCTTTTACTAAGTACTTTAAAACTTTTTGAGACATATACCTTTCCCTTTAAGGATCTAAGTCAGGCCCGGTACTAGGCGGTAATGCAAAATCACAGGAGGAGAGTGAAAGGTAATTTAAAAGTCATTACCTATTACATGATGACAATAGATAATGACTTTTAATAATCTTTTACACTCCTCCTGTAATTTTGCAGTACCTCTAGATCCGCGCCTGTAAGTACACCGGTTTCCAAATTTCATAAAAAATATCAACTTGTTTAAAAGCTATTCAAGGATTCCACCACTCAATGCTCGAAGGGTTAAGTTTGATAGTTATCAGGAAAAAAACTACAAATATGTAAATTTACCTTACCTGTGTACTCTGTTTTTACCATTGCTTCCAAAAACAGTTTATCGATATCTTCAGTCCCTTCAATTTCAGTCTTAAAAAGAATATGTACCCTTTCAATCGCGAGAAAATTTTTGAACAAAATGTTTCATGAAACATTCGGTTGTTGCCTCGCTCTGCAAGAAAAACATTGCTCTCCGAGATATCGCAAAAGTAGGGCGGCTTGAAAACAAATTACTTTTAAGATTGAGAAAATTGTAGACCGAAGGTCTAAAATTGCTTAGCTACTAAGATTTGAGCATCTAATTTTACTTTCACGTCTCGCCCTGTGTTGACTAGGACTCATTTTGGGCCAGAACGTTTAAAGATTTTGCAAACTATTTCTTGACCGAAGACCGCTCCCTGGTGCATGGGTTGCGAAGTTCCTAGGTCCACTACCCAGTGGTCCAGGACTGCAAAAACCTTTAAAAATCCACGAGTATACTCAACATCGGCAGTTAAAGGGTTAATAGAAATAAGCATGGAAAATTCCTAGCTGTCGTAGCTAACCAATGAAACCATTGCTAGAGTTTTAAAGTTTTACTTTGAGCTCATCTAGTTGCTTCAAGCTCTATTTTGGAATAGCACAAATTGATATCATGCAAGGTTTTTACTATCATGACAAAATTTCCTCTTTGAATATGTAAGATTAATGTATGAAGAATTTGGTATATCCTTTATACATTAATTCATTT
Organism: Darlingtonia californica; assembly: GCA_032270445.1. Lineage (NCBI taxonomy): Eukaryota > Viridiplantae > Streptophyta > Magnoliopsida > Ericales > Sarraceniaceae > Darlingtonia > Darlingtonia californica. The sequence goes on along the minus strand of JAUBWS010029777.1, from coordinate 18,231 downwards.
TTATTTGCTTATGTGAAATTTTTGTTAACAGTGAATTCACCCTGTTTCGCATTCTATTCATCCTTGAACTCGCTTCACGTTCAATGTATTGCTTCACAAACAACGTTGTGTGGTAACCAGCTGTTTTTTCCAATAATCTTGATGTATATTCATCCTCAACACCCATGAAAAAGGATACGATCTGTGTCAAAGGACCGTTGTCTTTGCGTGGATCTAGAGAAGTAGCTAAAGTAGAAAGAAAGAGGAAATTTTATTAAAAAGTCGTTACATATTGTCACTAAGTAATAGATAATGACATACAAACTATTTATAACTCTTCTTCTATAATTTTGCTACCTCTAGAAAAGCAAAGGTGCTTGAAAATATTCAATACTTATTGATGGAATGGATAAGCTTGCTTAATATGTTCTTCTTGGGCTCAGAGTATAATTAAAACATGCTCAATTTTTGGATGTTTTAAGCCCTAATATGCTTGTAAGCTTTATGCTTATAAATAAGAAAGGTGTAATTTTGGTTAAGTTGAACAAAAATGCTGTATTAAAAATGCTGTAAACAAAAAAGCTTAAATTTATGGTTATGCTGGCACAGCTTCTAAAGGTAAAACCATCAAAATAGACATTTATGTCAAAAATGTTTGAAGATTATTTCAATAAAAAAACGTTTTCAACGAATAATGTAACGAAAACAATGGTTCAGAAACTCATCCTGATATAATTTTACCAAGAAAATGGTTATCTCAGTTCGTTAATATCCTTCATTATTAGCACTTGCTAATTATCAGCATAGAAAACCGAATCTTATTATCATCCACAGAGAACATTATTATCGTTACAGCTGTTAGAGTGCCTAATGCATGGTCAATTCTCAGTTTTTGGAAAACGATAGACTTAAACTCAAAACTAGTGATCCGCTCCATCAGTTGGGCCATGGAAATGGCGTCGGTTTTAGGACTTTGTCACTCTAGTATGTGTGCGTGCACAATTCGATTGGAGGACTTAGCGTTTTAATCATAGATCATGTTCATTAGAGGCGTTATGTCAAACATAATCATACTAACATTCCGAGTGCGAAAAATTGAAAAATGTTAGAGAATTAGTCGTTTGATTTCATCTAAAAGTAAAAACTAAGTAAATGTTGGAGGAAGTCGTGAAAGTTGAAGAAGGATAATTTGTTCACAAGTCATATTTATCTGCAGGGGGATAATTTCTTCCTCTCGGTCCAGATTAACAGGCTTATAACAACATACGTGATTCAAAGTGTACGCTAAAAGTTTTTTCTCATTTTCTACCTTAAAGTACTTACTCTTTCTATACGTAAACTTTTGGTTTTCAAGATGCGTAGTTTCAGATAAAAAGATTTCAAAATTTGCTCGGAAATCAATCTCCACACCATTGGTATCCTTTCCATCATCAATCAACAAAACATGTGTATGGCATGGATCAAGTGATTCACTTTCAGGAGCATCACGTATAGAACTCCCAGGTTTGGAAGCAATAAGATAATCTTTAATATCCAAACTGCCGAAGTGAGCGATACCAAGATGCATAAATGAACTATCAACAGACGCGCAGCTCATCAATCTAGGATTTAGTTTGTATTTTCCACTCGAAATTAGACATATTCTTGGTGTTGATAAAATCTTAAAGATAAAAAATTGTTAGTAATTCGAGCTCTCTGGGAAAGTTTTCTGACACAAAAGAGTTTCGTTTTCTGCAAGTGTTTATCATATATATAAATATTTCAGCAACGAAAAAGAAACTTTGTTGGAATCAGCATCAGTTCTGACAATGAGAGGTTGAAATACGTGGATATGGCTGGAAAATATTCAGTTTCTCAGCCGTAAAATCTATTCACTTCAAGGACAAATGCCATGTGTCATTATAAATTATCATATTTAGAAAATACCATAAAGATACAGACCTTCACCATACTTTCAAAAATCTTCTCACTTGCTGCTTTATTAACACTTGATTTTAGATCACCTTGGCCAATTAATGAAACTGCAAGTATAGGAGGTGCCATATTCCAGAACTGATTGATCAATTTATAAACATCAGAAGGCTTCGTATCATATGTAATACGTATATACTATAACAAGGATGACATTGGTTATGAATTAAGATATTATACACGTTATTTTTATAAGCATAAAGCCTATAAGCATATAAACCCTCAAAATTGGCCAAAAATTAAGCATATACTAAGCATATGCTGTGCCTCGTTTTTCGTAAAAAAGAGGGAGAGGGGTATGAGGGGTATGATGTTTTCTAGAAGTAGATATGCACGGATATTAAACAAAGACTGTCATTACGATTAATGACCCATCAATGGCAGCTGTAGTTTACCCAATTTTTAGGGTGTTACCGGGGGTGGGGGGGGGGGGGGGGATGAATGAATGAATTAAGACGTTGTAATGCTCAGACAGGCCCGTAGCCAGGCGATATGTAACACAAGACTTCTTAAAGATTCAAAGAAGAAGACCTTTGTCGTATTATACAATGTAATTATAAAGGCCTTATTCGTATTATCAGAATTGTTGTTTTTCTTCACAAATACAGATCATTGGAAAGCCAATGGAGGTCTTGTCTACTAAATCTCAAAGTTTTCTAGATTTTGAAAAATTAAAACCATTGTATGAGTATTTGTTCAGCGATACCAGTGGCTAAAGAACAGTTTTCTGCAGCTAAACTTTCTATTGATGATCTTAAGGCTGAATGCCATGTTTTTAAGCGAGTCCTCAATGATGTGAAATAGAAATAGGTACAAGTAAAAGGTAAAATAGACCTGATTGATGTCGCTACTCACGTAAAAAACCTTCATGGAGACACAGCTCCCATATTATCCATATTTGATCAAGTAGCTAAAATCACTGGATGGGAATGTGTCTTTTCGGCCCTAAGCGGAATAGATTCACCCTAGTCTCAATCGATGAAAACGTGACCTTACTTTTTTGAGTTTTGAGAGCTTGAGATTCTTATTGAAAAGATAACATTTGAAATGTTTTTTTTACAGCTTAGAAATGCAAACCGCTGAAGCTTGACAGTTGATTTGTTGGGAAAACGATTTGATATCCTTTGTTGTCTTATTGTTTACCTTAACCTTTAAACACGGGACGACGATATTTGTCGACCAGATTTTACCAAGATAGTGCTATGTCTTTAAAAGCTCATAACTTCTGAACGATTCAGAATTGGTCGAAACAACCCAACTTAAAGAACATAAAAGAGCTTTCTTTTGGTACCTGACTTAACTATTTAATCTCATTCCAGTGTACAAACTTCTTAGTACTGAAAAGAGAAACACTATTTAGCTTTGTTATGGAAAGAACGTTTATTTCATAGGCTTTCAGAAAATGTATAAGTTAATTGAAAGACTTTCAAGCATTTAAGAGTTATGGGCCTTCAAGAGCAAAAAGGTATTTTGGTTAAATCTGAACGTTTGTATACGTAATCAACGCTCTAAGGTTTAATATTCTTTTTAACTAACTCTGCTGTGCTTATAATTGGCATGAAGTGAAATCTTGATTTTATATTTACTGGTCTAATTAAAATATTTGGTATCAGATTCCCAGATATTGCCAATCTCTAATTTACTCATAATTTCGAATTCCTGGCGTTACCGAACTAGAAGTTAAGTTTAATTCCGGAATATTTGTACATTTATATCCAATGTCACTTTAAATAAAATCTAGCTAATTATTTTCTTTTATTTCCAATTCTTAATCATCCAATATAATCTGAACCGTTTGGAAATTACTGGTGACAAAACATAGCTACTTACGAATAGTTTATTTTCAAATCAACAGCTACCGATGATTTCTTTTCATTTTATTGTACTATTTCTACCTCGATGCTTTTGAAAACTTTCATTAAAAGAAGCCTGTTTTAGCCAATCTAAAGGCTAGAAATTTCAAACTTTTCTTCACCATTCGGCCTCAACTATGATGGGGTCTCCTTAGACACTGAACAGGGCTCTCCTCTAGAAAATAGGGCTGGCTACGGGCCTCTGCTCAGATGCAGAGTTACCTTTGGATCCACGACAACAGATACACGTGGAATTAAGCAACTGCATGTCTTTACTATTAATAAAGATGGGTTTTTACAGGTATCACTGTTTTCATCAGAACTTCAAAAAAAAGGTGATATTGAAATTGCAAGGTATTGAACATACATGAATACATCTGTTTCCATAAATGATTTGACCGTACGTGTCTGTTGGAACTTTTTCTTGTTGATCATTGATCATTTGTATATTGGCTGGTTTGATTATGTTCTGGTTATACTTGGAATTTGGAGTAAGAATTTCGTAGTGATAATTAGCATATTCACCAGAAAAACTCTTGTACTCCGGTGTTTCATCAAATTTACCACTAAAACGATGTTGATTCGAAGTTGCTAATATTATTCTCTCAGCGTCATCATGATCATCATATCTGATGACTTTTTTGGCAGAGTTCTCTAAAACGTCTCTCATACGTTCTCTAATAAGTTCTCTATGAACTTCCATTCGAGCTCGCGTTTCTTCCTGCACTTCTTTTTCCATTGGCTTGTCGTTAATAGAATCACTATACTCACCAGAAAAACGATGATAAATCGGTTCCATCTTGATATATTCCATTTTTAGTGTGGATTTAGGTTCACCATAGTCATTTTCACGATTGTAACTGGGTTCTGGGACTTTTTTACAAGGTGTCATTCTAACATGAACACTGGAACGCTGGTATCTCGGTGATTTTCCACAAGGTTCGCTAATTTTGGTACGCTCATTTGAAAATTTATTCTCATCCTTCAATTGAGTTTTTGCTACTGTTTGCGCCCCCATTTTTTCTCGTGCTTGTTCTTCTATGGAGTTGTCGTTAACATAGTCACCATTGGAGCTCGGCGCTGCTACTTTTTCACAAGGATCTTCAATTTTGGTGGCAGAGGTATCTATTAAAGGCTTTTTCTCAATCTTCATTTGCGCTTCTATTTCTTCTTGCGATTGCTCTTCCATTATATTTCTATTTTTGTAAACACATGTTGCACTCCTATAACTAGAAGATAAAATAATGAACAATTTGTGATTGAAATAATTCTTTCATCGATATTACGATATTTTTTAAAGGAAGAAACATTAGTGGGAAGAAAGATTCATGGTTCAGCCCGATCACAAAATGTTTGAATCTAGGGAGTAAAAGTTCGCGGTTGGACGAATTAAGGAACATTCGCTGAATTAACTTTCTAACATTCAACAAATTACGAGAAAAAAACAATTGAAAAGCGAAAAGTTCAACAAACTTAAATGAATCTAAGCTATTTCAAGCAATTTATGATTGTAGAGTGTTATGAAAAATTTCAGGCATACTTCCGCAGATAACTCGCTAAGAGATTTGTAGGTTGGAGTTTTTAATGAAAGATCGATATTTGATGGGGTGTCTCAAATGCTAGAACCTCATCACATTTTTGAAAAACTATTTGTTGCTACAGTATACTGTCGATAAGTGGGGCCCTGGATATTGGGACTTCATACAAATCAGTATAGTAACATTATTTAAGTGGCACTGCTAGTTTCGGTCCCCTCAGAGCATAAAGACACTTGGGATAGCTGGGACATTCGCTAAGTGGAACATTTTTTATTCATTCACTGTATATTTTTACTTGGTCCCTTCAAGGTCCCACTTATCGAGAGGATTGTGTATAACATATTTCGCAAATGCGTAAATAACAAAGATTTATGGTTTTAAGGTATGTACCCTAAAATGGAAAAAAAAAAATTTTTTTACATTTTCTGATGTAAAAGTTTTCAAAGATTTTAACACTAATAAATCAGAATTTTTGAATTCCGTGTCTACCACAACGCTGTACCCGGGCTTTTTACCCACGGCCATAACTCCAGATTGGCTTATGCTAGAAACTTGAAATTTGGTATTGAGGTAGCCCTTAATAAGACAACTAAAAGAATCATGCTGAATAAACTATGGTTGCCATGGTTACCTGATGACACTATCACAAATGTCGATTTTGAAAAATTAGATACCTTTCTTTACAGAGCTAAATATCCAGAAAAAATTGCTATTTTTCGATTCTGTTTTGATTTTCTGAAATTCAAAAGAAAAACCTTACATAAATATGTCATCAAATTATCATAAAAATCAAGTCCCAAGGCAATACGGGACGTCAAAACCGCCACAAATTGGCCCCGCCGCCATTTTGAAATGATGAAGTCACTAAATGTTTTTTAAATTTTTCATGATTCTTTTAATGAGTTGAACAATCTGTGAAAGTTTCGAGTTAATATCATTATCCTATTGAAAGTTATCAGTGGTTGAAGTTCTGACCATTTTGTATTGGATAATGATGCATCATTAATGATGTATTTAAGATGATTACTTCAAACTTTTAGCGTCTTATAAGTTTTTGTTAATTGCCGCAAAATTTCAAATTCATAGGTTCAGTATTTTTTGAGTTATCAAAAAAAAGTTCGGCCGCAAGCAAAAAAAGCCTCCCCCCCCGGTATAATAGGGTTAAGACGTAAGCGGTTAAAACTTTAAATCACTATAATTGTTTGATTTTTTAATTACTCTAGTGTACTTAATAATCGTCCCCCCCCCATCATTAATTTTTGAAAAATTTCCAAAAAATTCAGCATGAGAATTATATCCATATAATTTTATATTAATAGAGAAAACTTGTATATGAAAGCATTTGATCTTGCTTTGTTATATTTGTACCAAAAAAGTTTTTACGTCATTACCTATTATCCTTCATGGATAATTATCTCTAATCGAAGATTTCATGTGTGACGGAGTGTTGAATGATTAAATTGTTGAATAAAAAGTGAAATTTTCTTTTTTTTGAGATTAGCTATTGTTTCTCCAGATATACTCGATTGGAAGAAATAACCTATAAAAGTTTTGTTGAAACGTATGTGACAAACACATTGGCAAAAAAAACGAGAAAAAAATCCAAAGCTATGGGGCCTTTCATCTTATAAGAAGATAACTTGGTGCAATTTCCTTCATAAGTTGATTATTTTTATCCATTAATTCGATTATCTTGAAATACACAAACCAAATTAAAGAGAATTTTATCAGCTTTTCAAAATTACAAGTATGTAATCTACGATAAAACATTTGCTGTCGGAAGTTATTAGCATAGAAACGAAAGGTGTTATTCAAGGTGTCCACATACCTTAAGGAGGTAGTCTGTATTGGAATGCATCCAACTTAGTACTACACCTTTCTCCTAAAAGTTTGTTCAACAATAGACATTATAAAAAAATCCCGGTTGAGAAGCCTATTGCCTATTTTCTTATGCTTACTGTGATAAAACAAGTAACTGCTCAACCACGACTTTCTTTGTTTTGTAAAGGGACGGCACTCATGAATCCTCATCTGCAATTGGCCAAAATGGTTTACTTCATTAAACATACAGTAGTCAAACAAACCGTCATATTATAAATATTTTAGTAATGACGCATGTAGCTCAATAGGATACAATTCTTACTTACTGTTTCCACGGTACATTATCAATCACAAAACAATGATATCAATCAAACAACTATTTGCACCATTTTTAAAGTTCAACGTTTAACGTTCAAGTCATGTATTTTGCTTACTGTGATAAAACAAGTAAATCTGCTCAACCATGACTTCCTTTGTTTTGTAAAGGGACGGCACTCATGAATCCTCATCTGCAATTGGCCAAAATGGTTTACTTCATCAAACATACAGTAGTCAAACAAACCGTAATATTATAAATATTTTAGTAATGACGCATGTAGCTCAATAGGATACAGTTCGCACTTACTGTTTCCACGGTACATTTTCAATCACAAAACAATGATATCAATCAAACAACTATTTGCACCATTTTTAAAGTATCTGCGTTGGCCAGTTCACTTACTTGACTTGACTTATTTTGAGCGAACTCGAACTCCATACCATACACCAGATTTGCCCATTCTTTCCTATATTACCCATGATATGTTTCAATTCTTCGATATTGAGAACAGTATCCTTTCTTAAATAGTCATTGTAAGTCATAGCTGGTGTCCCTCTCTTTCTTTTCCCCTGTTTGGCACCCACAGTAAAACTTGACTTATTAATTCATATTTTCGTCTCCAACTATGTCCTATAAACTGGCAATCTTCTTATCATAAGTGTGTCCGTGACCTTTGGAAGGTTTCTGTAAAGATCTTCGTGACTTATTTGAATTGGTCATGCGAATCCAAGAACGACCCGCAGCATTTTAATATGAGTGCCATTTAGTTTATTTTTCACCGTTTCCATAGGTGAACAGAGAGAAAGAAATCAGGGGGGGGGGGGGGGGCTGAGCAAATTTGTGTACTTGGAAGGCAATGCCTGCTACGGGTTCTTTAGCTTTGTCTCGTCGTTGATATGGATTGAAAAAAATATTGTTTTATTGTAGTGATACAAATTTACGGATAAGAAGTTCATTTTTGATGGTAAAATCGACCTTAGACTTTCTTGAAAAAGGCCAAAAATCGCATTTCTGCCTGTATTTAGTATATAATAATAACATTTGAATAGAAAAATACGCCCTTTTTCTTTCTCTTGTATATGTTTTTAGTATATTTCAACTTATCTTCTGTAAGTGCGAGAAGATCTCCTGCTGGTTGATTATACACCATGTATTCGGTCTTTTTGCTATTTACATGTAATCCAACAGTTTCTGCTGCTGTTTTGAGTCTTGTAAGGAGGGTTTGTGCTTCTCTTAGATATTCTGATAAAAGAGCAAAATCCTCTGCGAAATCAGTATCTGTAATACGTGTTGCTGGATATCCAACGCTTTGTGTGTTGTGAGAGTGAATCCCAGTTTTTTTTCCTCTGTGGCCTCTCTAAGAGCGTACAGTAATCCAACGCACTAATGAAGAGATAGGAAGTAAGTGTGTCACCCTGCAAAACCCCTACAATTGTTTTAAAGAAAGCTGTCTCACCATATCTGGTGTAGTGACTTGAGATTCGGTTTCTTGATACAATATATTGATGCTCAGTCAATGCACAGCTTTTTCAAAGTGGAGCCGCGGCCGAGTGGTTAAGGCGTTGGTCGCCTGAACGGGGGTTCCGAGTTCAAAACCCTTGTGAGGCTTTCGGTAGCGAATTTCACCAATCACTGTTAATTCTGCATGGTATTCTGAGGTGTTTCCAAGAAGGCAGGACCTTCATTGATAGCAGTTCATAGAGAACTGAAGAGGGTATCCTTAGTAGCTAATTACATAATAATAATAAGACCTTTTAAGCTATGTATCATATTGGTTAGATGAGTGGAATTGTTGCGTAAATGTTACAGCAACTTTTCGACTGGCCGTAACTCGCCTGAGTGGCATCAACTATCTTTGTTGGGATTCCCATGCATGATTGAACCGAACGCCTGGCTTGCATCAACGAAGGTCATTACAGGGGGTTATTGCTTGGCTTTTATCCCGTAAGGTTAAAATTTGTGAAAGTGTAGATCTACCAGACCTGAAGCCATTCTTATTTTTACTCAGTATAGGGTTCAGCTGTGGTCTAATTCTTTCCAGTAGAATTTTATTATACAGGGTGTCTGGAAAAAAACGGAACGCTAAAAGTTATTTAAAAATATTGATTTAATGCATGCAAAGTAATTATTTATTGTCTCATAAATTAAACGTGAGATTCAATTTGATTGGTTTGTTCGTATTTTGTAGTGTGTTGTTGCATAAATTACATTTTGTCATGTGATACGTTTGTATCAGAAAAACAAAACAAGTATTCATTTGGGAAAACAGAAGTGTTGACTTAATTCATTTTTTATGCATTCTATCAAAAAAAACATCAAATTTCTTTACAAAGGAAAGTAAAGTTAAGAATAAGAATTTCATTTGTAAAAAAGATTGCAAGTAAATTAAACGAGATAACCTACAAACAAGACAAAGACGCGCACTCAAATTCCCAGAGGACTTTGTCGTATTTCTCATTTGAACAGTAAAATGCGCTATGATTTATGTTGCGATGCATAATCACTTTGCATATATCAACAGGCGCGGATACAGAGGTGTAGCAAAATTTCAGGAGGAGAGCGACAACTTGTAAAAATGTCATTATGTATTGTCAATATGTAAGAGGAAATTACTTTTTAACGACCCATCACTCTTCTACTGAAATTTCGGTACACCCTTGTATCCGCGCCTGATCAAGTCAATGTTTTTAAAAAACTTTTAGCGTTCCGTTTTTTTCCAGACACCCTGTAGATCTTGGCAGCTGTCACAGTCAGGGAGATACCACAGTAGTTTCCTGGAATACCAAGATAACCCTTCTTTTGTAGAGGCACGATTGCAATTGTTACCCAGATTTTGGGACTGTCAGCATTAAATGAAATTTTTTCATCCCATTCTCCCCCCCACCCCCCCCCCCCAGAAATTTTTGCTCCCCGCGACGCTAGGAAACCATACGTCCAAGATTAGCCTTAAATTACGCAAACCGTTTCAATTGTGAAAAGTTTTTTAGTGAAAAAATGAGTTTTTAATATTTGCTGACGTCATTAAATTATTTCAAATGTTTTTGCTTTGTTTAAATATTCTAAAGAGGTTAAATCTTTCATTTCACTAAATTTACTCTACTTTTTAAATGGATTCTATGATGAAAAATAATTTTGATGAAACTCTTTTATTGATCCTTATATATGCAGCTACAAAGTGTCCCAGAAAATGCTGTTATTAAGTTGACGTACATGAAAGTTATTTTTATGAATAATCATTTACAATATTCTCAAGGCCAAAAAATCAATGAGCACAAACATCTGCAACCTAAGCATAAAAAATATAAACAGTTTTATTGTTGTCTTATGATTTAATACAAAAAAGTCTTGCGATTTTTATTAACTATTTCAATTAGGGAATATATCTTGTGATTAATACGCTTAGCGGGGTCACACTGAATGCAAAGCAAAAACCATTATCTTCTTGACAATAAGAGTGATTTGTTGCCTTTTTTTTATCATTTTTGTAGTTATAAGTACTTAGCAAGCGCTTAGCAAATCGTTTTCATCGTACTTTTTAAAGTTGGCTTGATTGCTTTTACTTTTCTCCAAAAAAGTAAACATGATCTGATGTTTTTGACTACTTTCTTTTATTTTATAATGTAGTGAGTTTTCATGCAAATTGAACTTACTAAACAACCGGGCACTTGTAGTTTTTTTGCTTCATAATTCTGTCCACAGAAGTAATGCACAGTCGAATACGGAATATTTTAATGAATGAGTATTACCGTTATCAAAGGCAGCTAGTGGCACGGATTATAACTAACTGGCGTATTTGGAAAATATATTGGCCCACAGCCTATTAGAATCAAATTTGGTTCGATTTTTTGTAGACAATGCAGCAAAACCCATCGCCGGAATATTTTTCCATAAAGAGTTTCAGATGTCGCCTGATCTGTTTTCTTTCATTGTTGAAAAGCGCACATTTATCAACTCATTTCAAACACATTTTAAAATAAAATAAGTCTAACAAAAAGGCTTTTTCTCTTAGCAGTTTCTTGACCATGATGTTGAAGACAAAGTGTTAATGACCAATTGCTGAGAAAATTTGAGAAAACAATATAAAGTATAATTGTGCATTTTTTGTACCTATTTTACAATGTATTGTCAAAAATGTGCTAAATAGGTACTATAGCAAGTAAGTTTCATATAAACCCTCTTAGCTTTCAGTTACGCCACTGGGTCATGCGAAGACGAGTAGATGGCTCAGGATGTTTTTTTTGGGCCATTACGTCTTGTTTTTTCTCTGATTTTCTCTCAAACACATCATTTCTGTACTTCATTTTTGATTCAAAATCATTGATCACAATGTTCCTGTTATCATCAAGCTTGCGTTCTAAAAATGGAATTCCAAATACTCTCAGCTAATTGTGACCAATATAAAAGTTTCCCGCTCACGATCTGTCTAAAAAAGCAACATACGAGCAGCATCAAATCCCTTGGTTTAATTTTACTCCCAAGATTAACTTTTTCCACAACTTTTGAACTAGTTACGATAACTCTACGAAATTTTGAATAAAATTTAGTTGGAAATTTTTTGACAACATTTTTAGTTTCTGACTATTAGTCAGAAATACCTACACTATTTTTTTTACCTGCAAATAGATACACCATAGGAAGTGTATTGTCAAATAACTTTTTAATGAGAACTGGAAATGTTTTCATATTTTGTCATTCAACTCACATATAAATTTGCAGTAATTTAACAAAGTTCCAAAACATTTGACATGATAACGTCACTATGACGTCATTATGACGTCACTTAAGTGAAATTTTGTCTAAAACTGCAAACTTTGATAGATAAAAATAAATGGCATTTTTTCCAAATCTGGCCAAAATTGTCATTTGAACCAGTAATGATATTGACTTCAAATTTTGCACAGGTTCTAACTAAGTCAATACCAAATGAGTGATGTAAAAAAAATTAAATTTCTTAAGTCACATTGGCATTTTCCTGAATTTTGGTCATTTTGGCGCGCTTTGTAAACATATTCATGAAAATTTTGACTCTTCATTAGAATACAAAAATAAATCTTATTGTCTTATTAATGCTAAACCAAAAACAGAACAATAATATCTTTCCTAAAAAAAAAGTTATTAAAGTAACAGAAAGGTCGGGTTGTTTTTATAACTTGGCGACTCTTGATACTCTCCCGTGCACTTCCCTGTAGTTACGATTTCCAGAGCCTTGTGCTGGTCACTCTTGTGGCATTGTTCTAAATGAACTCGCTGGCCTTGCATATGCAAAATAATGCTAAGGTATGAAGTTACCAAACGTGTAGCTGTCTCACAGCTGACTTTAATGTGATATATTTGATGTTTAGATGACAAAGAATGTTATCGATCTGAAGTATTTTCACAAATTTCAAATGGGTTTGAAAAATCATAAAATCCTTGATTAGTATAATTCTTGAACCGTTTACTTTTGAGAAAAGAAATGACTCGTATTAGTTTTATGAAAAAGCATATTTTGACTTACGACATATCAGAAAAACCAATTTAAATTACGGAGCCAGAACTTAAATATTTTGAGAGTATAGCCATTTCGTAGGCCGAAAACACTCAGGAATTACGAAAATACGGAGTCGTAAACAATAATTTCCAGATGCGATTAGCAAGAAAACACAATACGTAAAAATATATAAAAAACGGGACCGGAATTTAGCATATTTGAGAAGGTAAATAGCCATTTTTTGGGGCTCATGACATTCTGTGAATGTAACAATTACAAGCCGTAAACTAGCATAATCCGGATGCGTAAATTCAAAAAACACTACGGAATTGTTGAAATACCAAGTTTTTGAAATAGCCGTTTTTTGGCTTGGTAACCTTATCAACATCTCAAATTATGGAGCCGTAAGTTACAATATTTAAGGGTAGAAAACAGCCGTTGACGGTGGTAAAAGCTCACTCAGAAATTGCGAGAATATATCGAAATATCAATTTTACTACTTGCAGAATAACAAAGAAAATAACGGGGCCGGAATCTTGAATATTTGAGGTGCGAAAACTGCTGTTTTTGAGGGTAAATCACACACGTAAATGTAAAAACTATATGTTGTAAAATAGCGTTTCTGAATGCGTAAATTCAAAAAACAAGGTACAAAACTCTTGAAAAACCCAGTTTGTTATATGGCCGTTTTTGGCTTCTAAAACTTATCAACATCCCAAACCAAATTCCGGGGCTGCAATCTAGGATCTCCAGGGATAGTAAATAGCGATTTGCGGGGTTGGGATATTGAAACATTTTTCTTTGATCGGCAGCACTATCGGAAAATGTGTAAATGTACCCAACATATAATGGGGAGGACTCATCTCACTTCAGTCCTCACCTTGGACGTGACCACCAGAGGTGACCATCAGAGTGACCAGTGACTGATATATCGAACAAGCGAAGAAATTGCGCTGGGATCGAGTTTGTCATTTTCTTTTCTGATTGTCAACATGAAAAAGCGTACCCTTAGAGCCGCACATACCCATATGCATAAACATATGAGTGCCCCCCCCCCCTCTCTTCAGTCCTCAGTTTTCTGAAACTGAGGGTTGATCACTTAGCGTAAGGCTCTTCTCTACAGCGTTAATGATGAATGATAACAATTTTTGTAAAGCAGTAAAATTAACTGGTTCTACATGGTCCTATTTCGAACTCTATTATTCAAAAAAAATGTCATGTTTTAAATTGCAAAAGATTTAAGTTTCATCCAGCCGAAAATGAAAGTCGTACAATAAATAGATAAAAAGCTCGTTTTTACCTTCGTTTTACGTTTTCACTTATTTCAGAACGGTGTGAAACTTTTTAACGCTATATACTCAATATTATCTTTCCAACAAGTTGTTTTCACACCGATTATGTAACAGTTTTTAATAAAAATATACTTGAAGTAAAACAACAAAGTGTACCTCAGCCTTATTATGAGACCTGGTGGTATTTTCCAATATACAGATTAACTTACTGAAAAGGAAACCAGAAGTAGTTTTCTTTGACTTGTGGGACGACCAGCACCAATGTATTAATAAATAAAAATGCCCGAGTATTGAAAAAGGAGGAACAAGACATGACCGTTGAGCATATTCCACTGCCAATAGATATCTTTGATATGCCCAGACCTGATGAGCGTTTTCGTTGACCTCTTCATACGTATTGCTAAAAGAAAAACAAAGATTCTGGATCCAACAAGTCTAACCTAACAAGATCGTTTTATAGCTTTAACAACGTTGAAACAATAATTCGTATTAGTTCGGTAGTTGGAAAGTCACATTAGTGCAGGATCTGTTGATTCATTACATAAATATGTAGTATGCACTTGGTTCCATAAAAATGGCTGAGGATGGTGTTTACACCGAAAACGGGGCTCTGATGGGCGCATGCCTCTCCCCAATGTACACGACTTTACAATTATACCACAAAGTTAGCGGGTTGGTTGGGGATTGCGCTCCGTCTGTGCATTAATTCGATGACAATGATGAGTCCAATTGAGCGGTACCGCTTCCGTCGTCTACTAAAAATTAGTGTAATGACATCGGATCGATAGCGTAGTCGATATAGTAATTGCCCGGCAAACGAGAGATCGTGGGTTCATTCCACTCTCGATCCGTTACCTTTGCGGTAGTTGGAAAGTCACATTAGTGCAGGCTATGTTGATTCATTACAATATAATAATTCGTATGACTATAATGTCATAATTAGGATTTCAGAAATTGAGATTTCAGATATTGTCACTTTGGGCCGATAAATGTTTTAGTTCGACGAAAATTTAGGCCGCGCCGTCAAGTTTTGAAAACAATCAAAACATAATGGCAACATCATCCGAAGAAAAATGTTTGTTTCATAAGTATTCTTAAACAGTCTAAACAAAAAAATATGTTTTCCCAATAGCGCTGATGATAATAATCTTACCCAAAAATAGCAATAAGCAGATTCAACAGCAATACATTTGCAATCAAAACATAAATACCAAGGAAAATTAATCCAAGGGTACTGGCATACTCGTTTCGTTTCTCTGTACCGAAAATCGTTGTTGTATCTATAAAAAAACAAAATTTGAAGAAAGTGTATTAGTTATGTTTTTGGATAGACAAGGATTTAAGGTTTAAGAAAAATGTGGCCAGGTCCTACGTTTTTCTAACATGACAACTTGCACCACATGTATAGTATTTTTTCAAAATAGTTGCTGACATTTTATAACTGGTTATACATAACTGATATGATGATATTTGATTTACATTTGTTAGTTAAGATACGACATCGTCGAGTCATGTTTTCAAATTTTACTAAGATATCCTTTCACTATCGAAAGAAATGTACTTTGAGCAAATTTCGTCTATTTCGATTTTATCTCTCCACCGCAAAGTCAATATCACCTAATGTAAACTGGCGACGACTTTTAGATTGAGTCTCAATTTTAGCTTGATTCTCTATTGCTGAATAGATATAACTTTCAAACTGTGTTTCGATACGGTCATTAATCTGCAAATCATCAACAATAAATTGTATTAATGGGCCATTATCCTATTGTAAAAATGTACCAAGCAAAAAATTGTTGTTGTGTAAAACATATCACGAATTTTAAATAAAAGACACAGAAAGGAAATTCAGGAAAAATTGAATTTTTTGAAGTGAAGGTTCTTACTTTTAAAACTGTTTTTGATTACCGTAGCTATTTTAGTAAATATGCTCTTTATAAAACATCAATATCAGGGGCGGATCCAGGATTTTTGCAAAGGGTCGCAAAAATTAAACCTTAAAAAATTTAAGGGGTGTGTTTTAGGGAGGCAACCGCATCATGTTTAGTGGTGGAGTTTCTCTATTGTCGCCTTCGATATTTGGAAAAACTATATTCTATTTACTGTACTTTATATTTGCTAGGGTAAAATGGCGATTATATTTTAGTCGAAGAATTTAGACATAATATATGTACCATCGTGTTAAAAAGCATTAAGTAATGTATGAATTTTTCAGTAATAGCAATTTCTATAGAAGTGGTTTCTATATGAGCATGGACATGGAAATAAAGGTCTGATTACACGGATTACACGAAGCATAAAAGGTCAAATTGATATAGCTTATTACAGATTGCGTACTAAAAAGTATTTATATATTTCGTTGCAATATAGTTTGCAGTCGGTAGGGCAGCACCGTTAATTTTTTCTTTTTCATTTTCTTTACTTTTATTTTTTCACTGATTTCAAGGGTCGCAGCTGCGGCTCTTTTGACTCCCCTGAATCAGCTCCTGAATATCACGAAAAGTCTGTGTATTTTTCAATTGCTTTAAAGCACAGTTCACACTACAAGTCATGAAAGTTCACACATGTCCAGTATAAACACATATTGCAAATAGCAATTCCAAGTTGCTAATTGACTAACTCAAACAAAATACATATAAAGCGTATTAAATACTAATATTACGGAGATAATATAATCTATAATCTATACCAAAACTTTACAATTTGCAAAGTCTCTTGCAAGTTGCAAACAACGTGCGTGCAAATTGCAAACTGGCAACATAGTCTCCAACAAGACAGTACACCCCTCAAATTTCATGCAATTTGGAAGGTATTTAGCAATTTGAAAAGTCTCTTTCAAGGGCATACTTTACTTACCGGACCCGGACCCGGACCCGAAGCAGGACCTTTAGAAAAACCGGACCCAGGACCTTGAGAAAAACCGGACCGAGGACCTTGAGAAAAACCGGACCCAGGACCTTGAGAAAAATCGGACCCAGGACCTTGAGAAAACCGGACCCAGAACCTTTAGAAAAACCGGACCCTTGAGAAAAACCGGACCCTCGAGAAAAAGATTTTCAGATCAAAAAGTCAATTTGAAATGAAATTTGATACCCAAGGTAATTAAAGGGTGCTGATTTCAAAAATGGTGTTTATTTTTTAAATTATCATACCAGAAATACCTGTTTTCAGTACACAAGTACATAACAAAAACAAGTACTTTTCTAATTTGTAATAAACTAAAATATGATTAATGAGAAAAATGAATAAAGCATATCTTGAAATTTCCATCATTTAAAAAGCCTTCTTTGCAAATTGTAACATATCAACTAAAATTACTTTTAAAAGCCAACAAATAAACATATCGTATCGTATTGAGTATTGAAAGCTATTTTTTTAATTGCATTTTTTTTTAACCTCGTTTGTTTAAACAGAAATAGGATGGAGAATGTGAATATTAATTTGAAAATTGTGACCGTGACCGTTAATCCATGACCCGAAAAGGTCATTCGTTTACTTTCGTCTTAAGAGAATTTTTTTCTTTATTTTTGTTTTTTGTTTTTCTTGAAATGAGTCGGATTTAACCTCAGTCATAAAGTAACGTACGGAACACGTGGAAGAAATGGATCAAATAGATCCAGAAGAAATTGTGGAATACACGAATAAAAAACTTCGTGGAATGTTGCTAGTAAAATAGAGTTCCGAATAGAGACACCCTTTTCAATAATTTAATAAAAGAAGAATAAAAATAAAGAATCGGACATCAAAAATACCGCTGCTTGTCTCAACCGTGTCGTAGAATTGAAAACGAAATTAACAACTAACTAGTCATAGCTTACACTATCTTGCCACCGTTCTTAAAAATTTTTTGATTTTAATACACATCAAAAAACTTAATACATACCGTGAAAGGGGGCGTCTTGAACTTTCGCGATGCGACTTTGACATACCACAAAGTCCAGCTTCCAAATGTCAACAAAATAAAAAATTGTAGATACCAAAGTAACGC
>JAUBWS010029666.1:0-19798 GCA_032270445.1 Darlingtonia californica | reverse complement strand
CAATCATGTTGAATACGATGGTGACATTAATTTTTTCAAATTTTATTGTCACTTGTTATTTTTGGGCAAATTTGGTCTCAAAATTAAAAGTGCTTAGATTTCAATGAAATTTCGCATACTCAACCAAAAAATCATGCTGAATACGATAAAGACATTTTTTTCATATTTTATTGTCACCTGGTATTTTTGAGCAAATTTTTAGTATGTACCTTGAGGAACGGTATTGAGGAACACCTATAATCGATAATAACCAATCAACCAACGTCATTATTCAAGATGGCGCCTTTTTTTAAAAGTTAGGAAGCTACTGAAAATTTCAGAACCGTAGCTTACGTAAAAAAAAAGTTGTTCAAAGATAAATACAAGGGGGCATGAGATAGGGTTAAATTACGATTTCGCTTAACAACATAATTTCTTTGTTTCTTATAAGCTTGCAGATCTTGGGTGGAGCCTGTTTTATTAGCAATAGATTTGAGACGTGAACGGGTCATAATTGCCTTACGCAGGGTTTGATTCACATGAAGTTTATGGTTTCTCCTAATAACCACTATAGATTTAATAGGTGTATATCTATCTACAACTAAGATAAATAATTTTTCGAAATCATCATACTGTTTAAATGCGTAATAGATAAAGTATAATACAAATCACAATAAAAAACTCTTGATCAAAACATTTGTATGACCTACAAGATATTATCCTTGGAGGTAATTTTTCATAGGTTGTCTTAAGTCCTTAATAACTTTTTCGGATTTTAAGCTGAGAAATGTTTTTATATTATTCGTAGTTATAGCAAAAAATAGGTTGAAATCATTGGATTTATAAATTTTCTCAAAAAATAGCTTTAAAGTTATCAATGCCTTCAAATGTTCCTAACAGGTTCTAAACCTTTTTTCATTTGAAGCTTTGCGTTCTTATATGGTTTGTTCTTATAAAAAAACATGTATAGAAAGGCCATGAGAATCTCAATGGAAAAAAGCCTCACATCCTCACATCCAGTAACCGTAATTTCGTTATTTCAAACAGAAAATCGGAAGAATTGCATTCAGTTTCGAACAACCGTTTCCGTATAGTTCGAACATTAAGTATCACATAAAACAAAAATACAAAAACTCCCCGGAGATTATTCTTGATACTGAAGAGCTACATTCGGTGTACAATTTCATCCCTGTTAGCACAAGACGTCGTTTTGACGTCGTTTGACGGTCCGGCGACTTCATCCAACGTTGCATTAACGTCGTTTTGACGTCAAAACGACGTCTTGTTCTTGCTGAGATAGCTCCGACGTAGCATGCGATTTAGCAGGATGCCATGCACCGTTCGACTGAATCACAAATGCTGAATCGGTGTTCGTCATTGCCGTAAAATACGTTTTCCAAACATTTTTGACTTCATCATTAAGTATTACATAAAACACAAATACAAAAACTCCCTGCAGAGTATTTGTGATATTGAACAGCCAATGAATTATTTCACGCGCTTCACCGATTGCCATAAACCCAAACAACCATGTCAAACCAAGCAATACTATACATCCAAAAGTCACTTTTATTCTCCTCCGGAGAGGATTATCGTTGTGTTTGAAGTTAGCACGTACTGTGATATGCTTCTGTATCTGATGCATGATAGGGAAGAACACAAGGAGATTGGAAACAACAATAATGGAGACAGGAACTGTAATGGTATATGTGAACACTGATCCATTCAAAATACAACTGAAATGAAAGAAAAAACTTTATTCGTAGCTCTTATTCTAAAGTTTTAATTTCACCTACATTTTTCCAAACTAAAATTCCAAATTCTTGTTGTGTTGAAAACAGCAAAAACTTCATAAAATAGTTGTCTTTCGAGTTCGAGGTAGCTGTAAGCCCCGGAATTGGTTTTTTTATGAACAAGTTTGGGCATTTTACTGGTAAAGACCGTTAGATAGGGCTATCGTTTACTTCTAAAACAGCCAGATTGCATGATATAACTCTCTTACAGTGTAGGAATTGGGTCTGCAAATTGTGACTTCGATGCAAAGCCTACTGATAGTGACGTAATGATTGGGATGCCTAAAAATTTAAAATAAGATACTTTCAGAATAATATTGTATTCCTACTGAGGGAAAATTTCCTTGCCGCTGCACTTTTTTGTTAATAAATTTTTTTTGAACAATCATCTCTTCAGATAAGAAATTTTGAAAGTTATTTTTGCGGTTGATCAGTTCAAAATCAGCGAGCTTCGTTGAATTAATTTTTCCGATTTTCTCATAACGTAAAATTTTGTATGTATAGGTATCAATATAAAAACTCAATTTTTCGAAATGCAATTTCGTGATTGAGGAAAACTGCAAGTTCCACGGAATTTAAGGTAAAATTTTCAAAAATAAACACTGCGAAAACTTTTTACGCAAAAAAGATTTTTTCACTCAAAAATTATGATAGGAAAATTTCATGATATAATTTTGGAAAAAAAAGCTTATATTCGGCATTGATCAATTTAATTTATCGGCTATGAGCAGAATTAAACCAGTCATATCCAAGACAAGCATTGGGTAGGGCGGTTTGAAAACATTGACAGTATTTAATCATAATTGAGCGTTTTCTCGGAAAATTGAGATATTCCGGGGTCTCCGAACACCGTGCGTTCATCAAGGTTTGCGATCTGACTAAAGTATGAGTTAATTCAGATAAGAGCATTGAAAATATAATACTTTAAGACCTGCCTTGCGATGAGGCCAAGAACTGAGAGGGTGTCAGGCGAGTTACGGCATGTCTCGAATTATGCAAATATTAACTTTTTCCCACCAATTCGACTCATCCAACAAAAGCAATATATAGCTTAAAAGAAAGATGGGGATATTGCACCATAATGAAAAATTATACCTAGATTGAAAAAAACTTTTGATGACGTCATAACAGTTGAAAAAACTCCTTAGCAAGATCTCGATAAGCGAGAAATTAAATTTTCCCATATGGACGAAGTCAAATCAAAATAGTATCAAAATGCTTTACTAACCGAGATATCGCTGCGTAGGGTGAAAAAACTATTCCCGGTGAATAATTTTAGTCCATATAAACACCGATTTTCGACTACATAATGTCCTTCTGTAACACATCAAAAAAAAAGGCAAGATCTGTATTTTTGATTGATTTCACAGAAAGGAGTATTGCAAGGATTGAGAATAAAGCAATACTTCATCATTCACTTACCCCAAGCGAGGCAAAAACATATCCAATAAGCTCTCTTATTCTCCCCTCGATTCTTCGTCGAACGTACAGCTTTTTTATATAAAAATAACGCCTGAACTGCACTCCAACAGAATGTAGATAATATAAATAGGTGAAGCAAAGTGGACATTGATTGACAAAGAGCGGATGAAGGGCGTTTCAAATTGACGACTGCTGTGAATATGACAAGAAGTATTAAAAGTGACGAGGAGAAATTCAAGAGTATCTTCTGAGCTGTTCTTTTACGTAGAACTCTAAAATGGAAAAAAAGAAAAAAGTTATGGTTTCTGAGGTTTTCATTTGAGGCTGGATGTGCTTATTTTTCTGATTCTCTTTCAGCCTTAGACAGTCTTATTGATGTTCTTATGAGAAATTCAAATAACAGACTCTATAACACAATTGATATGGCATGGGTAAATTTGGAGACTGTACGATAATTTTAGGTAAACCTAACTAAAATCGAATTTAAAAAAAAAATCGAATCTCATTAATTATGCCTGACCTGTATTTTGGATACAGAACTCAGCCGGTATAAAAGTTCAAAAAGTTTATTTCGATAAAAACGACTTTAAAAGACATATTCACTTTTTTTGTCAACGCCGTTTTCAGCAAATTGCAAGACAACTAAACATTTAAATGAATTCAGCTACACGTAAAACTTGTCAACATAGTTTAGTTTTTTTTGCTTTCGTCAAAAGTCAAAAGTCATTAGTAGGGTGTATGTAAGTCCAAATTGTTAGTGGAAGTGTTCTTTTTGCTTGTGGTTAGATGTGTAGCAATCTTCAAAGTACTTTTATTTGAAAGTCCTGTTGTTAAGTTATATTATAAGCGACAAATGGGAATTTCCCAAATTACATTGTTTGCAGCCACCTTAAGGTAGAAGGAGGAAAAACCATCAACCATAGGAAATTCCCTTGAAGAGTGTTTTGAGATGCTCCACATCTAACCACAAGTAAATAAATACTTATAGTAATAAGAAATTTTCGACTCGTGAAGCTTGATTCTTGACTTTTCACCTTTGGATCGTTGGACATCTGGACGAAGACGAAAGCAGAAACTAAGTCATGGTGACAAGTTTTACTTTGAAGCTTAAGTCATTTAAGTGGTCAGTTGTTTTTATTGCAGTTTTCTCAAAAGTAATTTTTCGAAAAGGCTGCCACGATAAATTTGCATGGTTTAAGTAAAAACTATTTTGATACACTACCGAAAAACTATTTACTCAACAAAAACACTTACTCAAAGCGTAGGTATGCAATCAAAGTTGCAGTCAAGAAAACCATTGAAAGCGTGCAGCCAATCTGGGACACCAAATATAATTCTTTGCCCCACTTCAGTTCTTTTTCATTGTCTTCAAATACGTTGAACAAAATTGCAAAATTTGTTAGATGATCACATTTACAGACGGTGACGTCAGTTCTATCTGGATCACGTGATGTTATACAGCCTCGCTTTGACCAAGAGCCTCCTTGTAATTCTAAATATTAAAAAACAACGTGATAGATTTATTTTTTAGTCTAGATACTAGACTCTTGACCTCGCTTCTATTCATTTCGCTTCTTTTGATGACGCACCTAGGCTCTTCCGTGCGGTAAATGTTCCTGCGCTAGCCTTGAGGCTAAGGTGTTGGGTTTAAGGCTTAGGTGCTGTGAACATAAATCCAAATTGTCTCACGCGATCTGTTAAAATTGGCATACTTCCAACTTCGTCCCCAGGACCTTTTTCTCACCTTTTGATATGCTGATGCTGATGCTGACACTCGATAAAAGGCCCTAGCTGCAGATCCATTTTAGACATTTAATTGGCTAACATTAAAAACCTAGTTACGCAAAATTATCTTTTTCTTTAAACATTTATTCAGTTTTGCATTTATTTCTGATTTTCGAGGTCTTTCTTTTGCTGAAAAGCACGCCATTCAAATCATACCCCCGTCACACCTTTTAACCTTTACTGTTAACACATTTTTGGGACGCGTTAGGGGTCGGTCTTAGTTTTAATTTCATTCTGTTCGTCTTTCTTGGATAGCCAAGTTGGTTAAATCGGAGCATTCTGAAGATTTAGTGAGACGTTGGGTATCAGGTTCCACTAAATACCGCGATGTCTCGCGTTCGTTTCTTTAGGTGGCTCACGGTGAAAAACCGTGAAAAATGAAAAATTCCTTTTTGTTATTTAACACAAAGCGCAACGAATAGTTTTTCAAATCAAAGTGTTTTGAAAATTGCTCCACATCATAACCATGAGTAAATGAACGCTTGTACTACGATGGATAGGTTTTTTTAAAACGTTAAATGTGTTGACGTTCAGCGGATTGAATAATATTGACTTTTGGCTTTGGACCTTTGGACGAGGGTGGAGCAGCAAAAGCTTCATGCTGATATAAGTCTGTTAAACAGTCGGTTTTATTGCAGTTTTCCCTTGGCAGAAGAAGTGAAAGTTTCTATTTTTTTCAATATTGTATTTCTCGGAATGAAATTTTTGAACCTTAAACATAAATAACTTTCGTTGATTGAAACTAATAAAGCTGAAATTTTGAACACATTTCGAAATTACTACAATTTAAGTCCCAAACTAATTTCAGGGAAAAATATGAATTATGAGCCTTGAAAAATTAACGAGATGTAAAAATTTCGTTTAGTTAAATAAAACAAAAAGTAACAGTTCAAGGACCATAATCATATTTTTACCATGAAACTCGTGTTGTTGTCTTAAGATTATTTTTCTAAAACTGCTATTTTTCTTTAGAGATTTTTGAGCTTTGAAAACTCATTAATTATTTATGAAATTTTACTTAATTTCGAAAACTTTCATATTATTCAGGATGTTTAGCCACCAGAACTGGTTTAAAAGTCGATTTTAAAAGATTTAACAGTTTTACCAATGCACCACCTTGATGCAGTTTTCAAAAAAATTGAAAAAGTGGACCGGAAGTTACAAAGGGAAATGTTCTCCAAAATTCCCGTAAATATTTTAATTGTCGATTAAGAAGACGACAAAAGAAGGAATCTTTTGAAAAAACCAAAAATCATTATTTCTTTTAAAATTTATGGTCAGTTTACTCTGTCACAAAACTAGTCATTACAAAATTCACTATCAATCAGCGTTGTCCAGAAGACTCATAACAATCTTTAAAGATTTGACACATTTAAACAATAAGGCAAAATTTTATTGACTGTTAAAAACTTTATGACATTTTACATTAAAGAGCTTCTTGTACATTTCGGACTTGGTATAAATATCACAAAAACAAAAGTTATGCTCATAAGAAACCATCCTGAAGGATCTTCGTGCAATATAAACGTTTTCAATAGTTTTCAATACCTAGAATGAATAATCTCCAACAATAATGCAGCCATAAGAGCTGTAGAAAAGCTTGTCAGCAAAGAGTGGAATGTGTTTCACAATATAAAATATGTACTGAAAGACCGGAAAAAACCAATGATAACAAAAAAAAACCTTTGAAACGTATATTTTGCCATGTATCATGTATGCCTCGGAAACCATTACATGGAAAAAAGATCTTCTGAAAAATAACAAAATCAGGAAAATCTGCCCAAACAGAAGAACTCGATAAAGTTCCAATAAAAAACTCTTGAACATTACTGGTTTCAAACCAATAACAACCTTGATAAAGCAGAGAAAACTGACGTGGTTCGGTAATATTAAGCGTAGTGAACTACCTATACGTTCAGTGTACGAAGGAATGACGCCAGAAAAACGAAAAAAAGAAAGACCGACACGCAGGTGACGAGACGATATCGGTGAATGGACGGGAAAAACAGTGGAAATCCTAAACGTGGTAACCAAGAATAGAGATGTATGGCGTGATTTTTTGAAAGGATTTTAACTTAATTCATATTTATTGATTTATTCTATCTTTTGAATTATTTATATGTAGGACTCTAGGTATAGCAAGAAGCAAATATAGCTTATTGCTACATTTAAATCCTACATACAAGTGTGCTTTCTTACGGATTCTGCGAAGGTAGTATTGTGTTTGTAAAGTTCGTAATGAGCAAAGTTTTGAATTCCGCTTTCACTTTTTTTGTAAAGACTATGATATAAGCGTCTTCAACATCTATAGGGTGTATCAAAAAAGTGTCTTCAAAAAGGTTTTTATATGTATGATTGCAAAAAAAAAATCATTATGTTGTGAATTTTGCATCAGTAGAAAGCTATTTTTATGCTCTTTCCAAAAATATAATTTATAAAAACATCGCAGTCTATCATTGAGAGTTATAACGGAAAAACTTCAAGAATTTTGTCACAAAAATTCTAAAAGTCAATTAAGGCACTTAACAAAGCATCCCATTCACTTTTCTGATTACTTTCGATGAGAAACATGGTTTTTCTGACAATTCAAAGATAAGGGAATAAAAAGCGCAAGATGTGTTTTCGTTATAACTCTCTAAGTTAAATCCCATATGTTTTTGGAAAGAGCATAAAAATATTTTTCTACTGATGTAAAATTCGCAACATAATATTTTGTTTCTGAAAAAACTACATACAAAAACTTTTTTGAAGACACTTTTTTGATACACGCTGTACAAAGTTTTTTTTCATAAAATTGTAAATAGTGGGAAATCGCGGCAAAAGATTTGCTTTGGTCGTTTAGTTGTCAAGTAATAACAACGGGAATTCAAATTATACGCATTGACTGGAAGTAATAGGTTATTAACAACGGTGATTAAAAAAAACAATGATTTCTAATCACTAGAAAAGCAGTAACAATAAATTCTGAATTTTCAAACGTCTTTATCTTATTTAATTTTTTGTTAGACAATATATATATTTTTCGTAAGCTTAAATGATTTTCTATCTTTAGTTATAAATTTTGGCAACTTCAAAGTTTTTCTACCAATACCTAGTTTCAGCTTGTCATACAATGGCCATGGAGCGTCCGGTGTTTCACAACCGCGTTTGGCAACCACATGTTCCTTGTTTTTAATTAGTAATTACGTAGTTTTGAAATTTGCTTATATCTGCAATTTTACAGGTTTAATGACTTTGTATTAGTCTTTATGGTCTTTGAACATAAGAACTAACATAATAATTGCCTAGCAGCTGTTGCTAGGGCAATTTTTAACTGTCCGGTTTATATATGTCCGGAAAGTCGCATTTCAAACAAAACGACGTTGTCACATAATTTGCATAATATGTCTAAAAGGCCCAGTATAAATAGGGTTAAGGACAACTTTCAAAATTTTCTAACTCTCCCGGATATTCTGCCGGTTTGCGGAAATTGAGACTTTGTAATATGACCGTAGAAAAATGAACAAAATCTGCAAGAGATCCGCGAAATCCATCGGCGGCGGGAATGAAGATTTTGCAATATGATTACGAACAATGAAAATCATGAAAGCAAATTCTATCGTGCGACTTATCCGACGAAGTTTCACATATTCGAATCCAAAAGTATTTCATCAACTTTAGATTGAATTTCTTCGTCCACACCTAGAATATGCTCAAGCAGTCTGGTCATCAAAACTTCGTAAATACGTTAATTTAGTAGAACATGTTCAGAGATGTGCAACAAAACAAGTTGATGGTTTTTGGAGTGCTCGAACAAAGTCACTTTATTTTCGCTCTATGCGGACGTGAAATGGTCTCCCAAATAGAAAAGTAAATTCTCCATCAGTGAGCGTTTTCAAGAACCGTTTGAATGAAGTATGGAAAGATCATCCACTTAGATATCATTGTTGAATAAGATATAGGCATCCGCCTGCAAATTGTATTTCAAAAACAAAAATAAAAAATGAAAGTCTGTAGGAAATCCGCAGGAAATTCGCCGGTGGTGACGAAATATATGATGAGATCTGTGTCAAAGTGTAATTTTAAGTTGCTTGTCAGTATGTAAATCCGATTGTTTTCAGAAAGGATTAGACCAAGACTAGACCTTTCAGACAGCATAAAATTTCTTTCAAATTCGACACCTAAGTATGGTGAGCAATCCAGTATTATACCAATTTTGAAAGTCTGTTTAATACAAGCTCTCCTGCCTTTCAAAAACTTTGCTTTTCTGCCGCTGCAGCTGTTTTTTTCAACTTGTCTTTTTCACGTGAGTTTAAGGCAGATTGCGGCTGTTTTAACTAAACTATAAAATTATACCAAATGTAATGGTAACGCAGAAACAAGGTGTTAAAAGCATCAAAATTTTAGTTTTATTAGAAATGGCAAAAATTGCAAAAATTGCCAAATGACGTCATAACTGTTTGGGAGAGGAAGTCTGAAATATCTCTTCACTGAGGTCCGGAACCATAAAATGGTTTCATTTTTGGGCACAACCCTTTCATGTTAATCACGGGTAGCCCAGTTAGACTATATATGGTGTCGGAATTACAAGTGATTGAATATTAAAACTGACTTTGCCAAGGAAATACGGAAAGAGACGCTCGCAGAAATTAACTTCCAATCTTCGTCTCAATAACATACAGTTTATCTTTCGTTTTTAGACCACGTTTTTCGTATAAAAGTCTCATAGATCTGTTTGAACATTTCTAGATGACTTAATTTTTTAAACATTTTTTACAAAGTTTACTACGGTAAACTTCAGTGGTCTTCAAATGCAAGATAAACATACTGATAATACACCGCGAGTTTTCAATTAGAAAAATAACAATGTTTTCGTGTAACAGAAATCCCGAAAACTTCGTAATATTGCTTAGAAACCATTAGAAGAAATGTTTCAGCTTTTGTTTTGCTAATCGTTGCTATAGTGATTTAAATCACCCTCATGCTAACATTTAGAAATTTTCCGCATTTTTGTTATTCAAAATTAGTTTTCTAATTGTTATTCCGTGTATTATAGCCATATAAAATAGGCCCAGAGAGAATTGGTTACCTTCATCCCAGAACACACATTGTCCAGTTGAATTGTCGCTGATATTTCTTTTGGTTTGAAAATTGAATCGTATAGGCGTTTCAAGGTTTTCAATTTTTACGCCTTCGATACTAACCGCCATAATAAAGCTACCAATGTCACCTTTGCTACGATTTTGGTTGAATAATTTGTCATCTTTGAAAGCATAGAAAACAATCTTTTGGCCCTGACTTAGATTCTGCTCTTTAAAAACCGCCTCTGGAATCAAAGCATCAACTTTGCTTTCATTTATATTGACATTAATATCAAACGATATGCTTTGCTCGTACAGAACATGAGCATTCACGTTGAAGGGTTGTGTAGTGACTTTGATCCGAACTGAAAATTGATTTCCAGAGAATTGATAATTGTTGTCTGTGTTATTTGCAATGATGTCAAGGAAATTAAAGAAGTCATCAGAAGTGTTTGTAGATGATATGATTTGGGAATCGATACGTAAAATATTGTCCATTATTTTCAATACATTTCGCCTGACCTATCAAAACAAATATATAATCTTTATAAACGACCCCTTACGCCCAACCACTTTCAACTCAAATATTACTGAATTAAAAAATAAATTCACCGTAATCCCAATGTGAATATTATAAGTATTTAATTGCCCCCGCAGGCGGAGCAATGTGAAGACGAGCAGATATTTTAGGTTCTTCTTCGCGTGAGAGAAATACTGGAAAGCAGTCAAAATCTTAACCAGAAAACCTGACGGATTTTGTTCCGCATTTTCCTACGACTACATTCTTTTACTTTACGCTCGCTTATTTTTGAATCATTTTTGATAATTTTTTAGTTTTTAAATTTTGTAATGTGTGTAATTTTTACATTGACATGCTGCAGATATGCATTGTGATCACAGTAGAATATATTGACGGTAAATTTAGTAAGGGTTTTAAGTTTAAAGTAATAAGTATTATTTAAAGTTGAAATATTATTTTAAGCTTAGGTAATTAGCTCTCCTGCTTTATCTTCTTATTTTGTTTGTGTCATTTTCATGTTTGGTTTTGGGGTTTTGCTTCTTCATCTATTGCAATGTTGTAATTAAATTAGTTCCCACTTGCAAAAAATGAGGTCTTTGTCTCAATGCATAGATTTAAAAAGTTGTTTTGAGTTTTTAAATGTAAAAATAAAATAAACTGAATATTGTAGCTTGTTCTTATAATGCCTTATAAATTTTCAAAGCTTTCGACCTTGTTGTTCTTATAAATTCTGTTCTTACAAAGAGTGTAAAAACGTCGAATATGTACATAAGATCTGGGGAATCTTAGTAAAAGTTATGACTAGTGTATTTTCAAAGGAGCAGTATTTTTGTCACCAATAAACAATTTCATCACTTTTGGTCCGACAATTGTTCTTTTTTTTAATGAAGTAAAACGTATTTTATATATACCTTTGGATCTTTCCTCTGAAGTTTCAAGATAGCTTTAAGTATCTTCGTTGTGTCTGAAAGTGTTTTTTCATTGTTCATGTTTGTGATATGTGATGTCAGTTTCGACAAAACTTGTGCAATATCAGCTGCCGTCTCATTGTTCACATCTTCCTGTTAGGCAAGAATGAAAAGAAAACTACATTATAATGGACATCCATAGGAAAAGGAGTGAAATTTCAAATTAAAATTTCTTTATGAAATTAACTCCGATTATTTGATCTTTTGATATTTTGATCGCTAGAGATCCACAAGGATAATAAACGGGCTTTGACATTAGGTTGTATATGAATATTCAATGCCAAGATAAAGTTATCAAGTTAACGTTCAAAATAATTATGGTTTATGACATTGAGAGGTTTAGCAGGAAAACTATCAAGCATGTACGTGACTATACAGTACTAAAAACAAGGTCTTTAGTGAATCTCAAGCACAGCGTGAAATT
Source organism: Darlingtonia californica (assembly GCA_032270445.1). Taxonomy (NCBI): domain Eukaryota; kingdom Viridiplantae; phylum Streptophyta; class Magnoliopsida; order Ericales; family Sarraceniaceae; genus Darlingtonia; species Darlingtonia californica. Next base: position 7,847 of record JAUBWS010029666.1, on the reverse strand, counting down.
CTACCGAATACGGTCCCGTAAAAATTTACTTACTCACCTCTCAAAATCAATAAAATGACCATGCCCCTTTTTACCATATGGGTCGTCACAATTATCACAAAAAAAATCGTTTCATAGTTTTAAAGACTAGACTAATACTGTGATATGAGAAAACCTCAGCCAAATTCTCCGGGATCTCGGTTGTTCAAAGTTAGATATCGGGAAGGCGGGCCAGCTCGTTGTTGATATGACAGATTGTAAATTTTTCTGACAAAGTGAAAGCTGAGATCTTGGCAAACCGAGCCAGTCTGTTTTCCCGAGCTGTACTTTTTCGTATGAGCACCTCTTAAAGGAAATTCAGAGAAATGACTGATTAATTAAGATCACTGGGATAACAGTACTTACTGGGGACATGTCAGATATGTTAAATTCCTTTTTGTGTGCGCATGATGAAAGATCCAAATCTGTCCAAACTGCTTTGTCTTCTCTTGATAACACACATTTCCTTTCTAAAATCACTGATTTATTCAACCTCTCAGCCTCGTCAGTCTGACCATGGATACAAGAAAACTTTTGAACATGGCCAATTAAAAACAGTGGGAAAGTATAGATTTCGTTAAAAGATACGTAGATCTTCTCGTAACCACATTGACCTTTGAGAAAATGAATAAGCAAGTTATAATTTTTTTTTATGTATGAAGCCAATCTTTGGAAATTATAAACCCTATTTCGAATAAATTTCCTCTTGTAAAAGTGAAATTTTACCCAAAGAACTTTTAAATCATAATATTTTCAGCATTCAATTTTATTTGATTAATAAATCTTCCCGACAACTTTTTTAATTCTTAAAATTTTCAGGGACTTCCCAATCTTTTAATTTATGAAATTTTCAACGGCCGAAGTTTTTGCCTATAATCTCTTTAATCCTATGAAACATTCAGCGGCAAAAATATTATCATCCTCACCTAATCATGCTAAATTGATATCGGGTAACCAATTATAATTTGCTTTCTATGATTTTTCACTGACTTACACTTGCTAGGTTAAAAACCTTTGTATTTATAAACGCCACACATCCGTCCCAAAAACAGAGTGCAACTGTCCTCGAGAAGAGGGTTGCTATCCTTAAGATTTAACAAAATCGAAGGGTATGTGCTGCCCAATTCTCAAAAATCATACATACCCTGAGAAAACCTATTTTTGACATTTTTTGCAAGTTTTGTCTGCAATGTTTGTGGGACTTGTATAATTTTTTATCAAAACTTTTCCAAAAAATCCCAACGTTATTTCTTACCAAATAATTTCTTTTCAAAACATGGTTTCGAGCTATCCTTTGATTCATTGTATTTTCGCCGGTAACCATTTTGGCAAAGACATGTGTGATTGCTACCATTTTGACGGGAGGAATTATTTCCACATTTATAACATTCTTGATTTCCTGGTTGTGGTTTGTATTCGTTTGCAGTGCAAGCTATAAAATCATAGAATGAATGAATGAATGGATGATGTAATTAGTTACCTAGGATAGACTTTTCAGTTCTTCGTGAACTGTTACAAGTGAGGATCCTGTCTTCCTGGAAACGCCTCAGGGCACCATGCAGAATTAACAGGCAAAAGTTACTGCCAAAAGACTTGCAAGCGTTTCGTCTTACCACTTTCCTGATAAGTAACTAAGACCAGATAAGGACTAGATTAAATGGCTTTACAAAAAGATAATAATAATTGTAAATCAAGAGAGTTCCTTTTTTTCCGGACACCATATACAGTGTGCCTCAGAAAAAATGCTACACCCTCATTAGGTAAACTGATATCAAGTAAATAAAGATTGTTTTTAATGACAATGATTTTGGATAAATTGACTGAAAATAGATGATTTCCAAATGTTAGGAATTGCTTCGAGTTTTCGACCTTTTGTCTTTTAATCGATGCATTTACCTCGTATAGTAATCACTTTTTTCTGACCGAGTTGGAGATTCATCTTTAAATTTTGTATGCGCAATCGGTGTACTCGCAATAGAAATTTCAACAAAAAACAAAGAGAACCATGAAACGAACAAATTACTAAATCTGGGTTGGTTATAGATAGAAAAAGAAATTACTATAAACATGAGTGCTAAATAGATTTAGATATAGCTGGGAAGTCCTATATACTCTTTTTTCTATTTTCTCTGTATAATGTAATTAACTGTTTTGAAAATTTTATCGTAAAGCTCAACTTATATGCAGGCCCGTGGCTACGGGAGGGTGTGGGGGGGTGTAACACCCCCCCTGGAAAAAAATTTTGTCGGCAAATCCTACTTATTCTGTACTTTGTCGGCAAATTTTTACGTAGACCTCGCTCAAAACTTAGATTTCTGTTAGAAATTTGAGTTTTATCAACACTAATTTGTCGTTGGGAATGCGTTTTTAGCCAATCTAGAGGGATCAAAGTTCAAAATTTTCTCTGGCGCGTCGGACCCAACCTTGGTGGGTCCTCCTACGTCACAAAACCAAGCAACTTCTTTGCCGGGTATGCTCGTAAAAGCATTTTCAATATTTTGTCGGCAACTTTACAACACCAATTACACCCCCCCCTGGAAAAATGTCTCGCCACGGCCCTGCTTATATGGGTCAATATACCCAATGTCAGCTCACATAGCCCAACTACCTTATGCGTACTGATTTTAGCGCATTGGCGCGAAAGCAAAATTACATGGCAAAAGGCAATGCTGGAAATTTAATAGCCTAAAAATTGGTACAAATAAGGTGGTAACTTTCTTTTTTTCAATTTAGAAAAGTATGCAAAATATTTATTTGGGGACAGGACAAATGTACATGCAATATCTACTCTATGCAAACACTATCTCCTTGACTCACTTTAAAATTTCGTTAAAAGTTTTCTCGTTAACAAAGAAACATATAGTTACAAACGACAGAAAAAATGATAGATTTGCATAATTAATTCTATAAAAGTCAATTAGCTCTCCTTAGAGTAGAAAGTGCTTACAAACACATGAAGTGACTACTTAAAAAATTAATTGGGATCGAAATTATGGAACCGTTCAATGTGTGCTCTGAAGAAAAACCTAGCATAACGATGCTTGAGATTTTAATGCACAAAGGTACCGTTGAAAAATTAAAAACATTAAAAACATTATTAAAGTGTCATTATAACATGCAATTTAATTGAATTTAAAAAAATCAATGATCCAGAACCATGAGTTTTTCTGCAATATATTTTTCCAAAAAATCTCTATTGCTAAAAATTTTCTATCTTCTAAATGAGCTGAAAAAGGCCTTTCTTGTGATATAAAATTCGTAATAGTTCGATAAAAAATTTCTAAAAAATGAGCGTTGAAAGTTATGGCGCATATAAGACATTCTGATATACAGTGTAGTATTGGACGCTTTTTTTAAGTATAAGATTTTAATACAATATTAACTGTTGAATAAATAAAGGAGACATAAATACATTTTTTATTCCACTTCTTTTCACCAATGTAAACAACGCATTAAAACAAAAACACAACAAACTTTCGAACGTCAACACAGAAAATAGAACAGCGCGATAACTATTTGAACTTTGACAATAACATTCATTACTTTACTAACTGGCAATTCCGGTCGAGTAGTCTATACGGAGAATAGCGGTCTCTGATTTGTTTAAACTTTCCTTAACGACAGCATAACAACACAAAATGGTAGACAAAATGTAAGCAAAAACAAAAGCGGAAAACAAAGAAAATAGATCAAGCGTATATCAGATAGTTTACTGGTTTAAATTATACATTCTAAATATACATAGTACCTTTAATAAACATTTTTTTTAAACTACAAATAAATCTTGGAACTATTAAAGGAACCAACTACAATCTGTTTTGCTTTTGGTGTTGACATCGATCTTGAAGATAATGGAGACGAGATTGATTCGTACATTGATTTGCTGTAAAAACAAAAATACGACTTATAGTACACTTAAAGGCTGTAAAAGGCTAGAAGAATATATAAAAGCTCTATACCCTGGTGACGGCAGAAATATCTATGAGCTTGGTGTAAATGAAGGACTACCCGTATTGGGTATAGAGCAAGAGATGAGAGTAGAACACTTAAATTCGGAGATCTAATTTTAAAAATTGACGAAAACAATAGAAACTATTTAGAATGGAACAAGGAAAGAGGCACGAAAACCAGACCAGGAGAGAAAACTTATGCACATCAACGAAGCTTTAACCCCAAAGCTTATGAGATTGGAGGCGTGCAAACCCAGTTGAAACGTACCTGAAATTGTTAACCGAAGGCCCAAAAATAGTAAAAATGAAGACTCACCTTTTTTTCTTGCGAGCTTTCCATCGATATCACAAGACCAAAACATCTGGTTTTAAAATCGTCCGATGGGCAAAAATCTTTTGGAAAAAGTCTGCTGAATGGTGCACGAGAAATTCTCACAAATTGTTCAGTTAGCCGACCTAAAGTGGTTAATCATTCGGCACGAAAAACAACTATTTCCCAATTGTTAAATAATAACGTTTATCTTATCCAATCTGGATCAGAATTCGCCATACCACTATTCCAAGGAGCAGTATTAAACAATTTTGAGTCATTTTAACTCTTTAAGTCCCAGTTTACCACTTTAAAAAACGCGTTTACTTACCTACAAAAAATTAACACCGGAAAAATTAATACGGAACAGGAGTCTTCTCACGGAAGATATCGTAAGTTATCACGGAAAAATGCAATTTTGAGGTCCGCGGGAAGGGTTTGGTACAGTTTGGTATATTATAATAATTAGTAATTATAAATTTACCTGTACAACTATCGTTAATGAACATAAAGCCTGGTTTACACTGACAACCACCTTGAAATGAATGATATCCAGTAGTGTAATTGCAAAAAGCGGACAAGGCATCTGAAGTGTTTAGCTGGATGGCATTTGGTAGACACGTTCCATTGACACGAACTTCAACTGCTGAAAGTGGGTACGAAACCAAGTTTGTCACTTTCTGAAGACACGATTCGATGGAGATTTTGACTTGGTTTAGAGTGCCTAAGTTAAGAAATCCAATGTACACACTGATAATGCGTGGTACGGGATGTGGTAATTGAATTTCCTGGCGCTTTATATACTTAAACCATGTCTTATATGGAAACCATCCCTTGCTTTCAGGCACCTTCAGGTTAAGCCAGATGTTTCCATGCGTAAGGTAAGGGTGAAAGCTGTTAAAGCATGACGTGATTCCTGGCATTGTATTGCATATGCCTGGAGCGGAGCTCAACCGGAACTCAACATTAATGTTTATTGACAAACGTTGTAACTCTACTGGAATCTTCAAATCACCTGTATAGGCATTACACGTGTTAATGCCGGTACATACTTCTCTCGTCCACCCTTTTAGCCATGGAGCACAATTGTTACTGCAAATTACCAGTGGTTTCAAGGAAGTTCTAGACAGGTCGTACTCAAACACCATGTATTTTTCACAATGCCATATTGAAAAGCTCAAAAAAATCAACAATATCGATATAAGAGTAACCATGTTAGATTTTCTCCCAACCAAACTTTAGGTTTTAAATAGCCTGAAAATAAATTAAATACGACTGGATTAGTGGTACTTTTGGCAAGTGGAACAGGTGTTCCTGGTCCCGTCAATTAAAAAATTCACGTAATTAGGACTTTACAGGAAATTTCCGACTACTGAACATTTGAATGAAATTCAAATTCAATGCATTTTGATTGAAGATTGTCTTAAATCCTTAGACCTGGTCCCCACTTTAACGCAAATAGGCAGTGTTGTTAGAAACCAAACTTGAAGTAAAACCAAAAGTGAAGCGAAGTGTTTTATATGACGTAATTGTCCTTTGGTGAAAAAATTCACAATAGGGCAGACGATCAAATAGCTAAAATATTGTATTTACAATTATTTCAACACGGCTCTTAATCAATCCAGGGGGTATTTGAAAACACACAAAACAGTTATTAAAGGGATAGCACGCGAAAAATGATAAAGTCTATATTACTAACATCTAAGAAACTAAAGAAAATCAATAAGATTGTTAAAAATAAACAGGTTAGGGCTCAGAATCAGTCACCAAGCATCAAAATATCTTCAAAGATCAACAACATCCGCCATCTTTCTTTAACGCATATGTATGTGACTATTCAGTCTAAAAGTAGTCTGCGCCGTGCTGGAGTGTTTCCAAATCATTCGGCAAAAATCACAACATGGTATGAATACAAATATATGGGGCGGAATAAAGACCCTGCTTGCAATGAAAACACTATGAAGCCTTAGGGCAGCTTGTCTGGTCAATAATGTTGGCTGGACGTGATTAAAAATGGATTTTGTTTTTGAATATCTTTTCAAAGAGATAGTTTTTTCAAAAACGGTTTTCACGTACTCTTATTTTATTGAATAAAACAAATGTCAAAAGGATCCAACGAGGTTAAAATACAAAATATCTGTTCTTTTTTTCCAGGAAGGTCACTTTTACAAGGAATTCCAGCCAAATCAAAATGGTCTCAGAACACTTCAAAAAATCTAGAAAACTAACATTTTTCACTAAAATTGTATAAATCAACGAATACAAAACACAAAATATCTGTTCTATTTTTCAAGGAATTCTAAAACAAATCTAGAAGGCATCAGATCGTCTCAGTTTTTCACAAATGGGTCAAATGGTTATTCAAAGAAAGTGTCACATTTATTATTATGTTATTCATTTGATTCTCATATTTCGATGCGTTTTTAGGCAATCTATAGCTGTAAATTTTCAAAATCGCCCTCCTCTGGCCAAACCATGGTTGGCCCACGCGGTTTCACTAAAATTTAGCCCTCCTAAAACCAAAATGCTTCATACGGCACTGGTAACGCAAAAGTGGTACCAGTATATAATAAAATTTATGCAATTTTAACCCTATTCCGGTTGGGAAGAAAAACACTCGCCAGAAAAAAAGGCAGCTTTTAACCGGAGCTTCGCTTTTCAGCAGCACCACCCACATCGGTTTGATATATTGCCACATGAATGACTAGTAATGAAGACTATATAACTTTATGGGTGGAACTTTTATGCTTGATAGTGCCTATTTATATTCTGTAACAAGGTAACTTTCTGGCATAAAAAGTCTGGATGACACTGGATTTCATGCTTTCTATGCTGTTACGGATGCAACAGCCACAGACCGTAAACTTAATATATATTTCAAGGTGTGTGATGATCGCACTTTACTCACGACAAGATCTGTTGCTAGTCCCTTCAATATTCAATGATGCCAGACAAATTTCGATGCAGTCTTGGGTATTTACTGAATTTTTTCATACACTTAATAAGAACACCGGCCATATCTGATGTATAGACATGATTGATGACAGGGTCCTTCCCTTTTAGGACATATCTCCGTCAAATTTTTTATTTGTAAAAGTAAAGCCTTTCCAACTTTAGTTCAGATACTGAACTCTGTAATATTTTGAAGCAACTATGAATAGTCTAGAGCGTGCGAAGCAACATGAAACAGGAACAGAAGAAATAATCCACGTCTGCATTTTGGACTAAAGTCATTTTCACTGTAACCTGATATCAGATTAGTTATCTTCTGCCTGATATGCTTACTTTCTATCTAAAGGCACATATGAAGAGGGATACCCACCCATTTATTCGACAGCATTCAGAAGAGCGGTAGTAAATTAATTTTGAAAAAGACAGTGTGATATCTAAAAAAAACAATTTGAGGAATATAGCAGCTTTTTTACTGTATATATATATGCGTATGAACAGAAAATACAAAAATGATAGAAACTAAAACTAATCTTAAACATGTAATGAAATCCTATTATATATCTAAAATAGTATTATCTCGTAGCCACGAGCGAAAATCATCATCAACAGTTCCGATA
>JAUBWS010029555.1:1911-19815 GCA_032270445.1 Darlingtonia californica | reverse complement strand
AGATAGATTTGAAGCACGTTTTTGTTATTTCTCACTACAAAATAACATTTTTCACAGGAAACTTTTATCGAAAATCTACAATCAAGAGACTTTTCAATGATTAGTAAATCCAGGATAATTAAACCTACAGCCCCTGAAATGCTAACCTCATGATCAGCTTACCTATTTTCGCTAGGTTTTAATGAATTATGTTGCTTCAATTTTTATTTCATTAGAACAAAAGCAGATTTTTCCGAGTGTTTTGAAGATGTTTGACAATAAAGGAAAAACGTTGACGAAGAATTTACAGCCTATCCCTATCATAACAGATCGTTTATGTAAAAACCTGAAAACTGAAGGTGTGTAATTATAACTAAAGTAATCCTATGCATGGAGTACAATTAACAAAAAATTGCACGATTCTATGCTGAATGCGTAGGACGAGTTAAAATTTAGCTTTACAGCTTAAACGAGTGCGATTTTATGTTCATTAAACGACGGAGCATGTGTTTAATGTTAACCAGAGGACTTTGTAAACAAAGACGCTAGTGCAGTTTCAACTAAAAGATGACAGGGCATTGGGAAAACATTCGAAAGAGCGGATTAACGTCATAGGTTCGATTAATTTTTTATTGAGAACAACAGTCACAACAAAGTCGAATTTTAAATTTTGGCCATTTTAGAGTACATAATTAACAATTAATTACACGCTCGTCAACCAATCAGCGTGCAGCTGGCAACAAGAGAGACTTGTGGTTCTCCAAAGATGTTATTGTTATGGAGCAAATATACTTTACCATACATTTTAAGTTAAGCTGTTCCAATGACATTCAGAAATCCTTTAGGCTCCGTTGGACGGTCTATTGTAAAAAATAAGAAAATAACATGTTAAAGCATCCACTTTGTGTAAAGTTCCTCGATTTTTCCAATTTCAAATTCATGTTTTCTAATCGATAAGGGTCGCTCGTTGATAATCGTTATGATATGCTTATAACCTGGGAAAAAGAGGAAAGTACTAATAAAGATCTCTTGAGAGAAGGAACCATTTGAAAACAAATCCTAGCTTTTTACCTTCTTTGTTTTGAGTTTTTCTGTATTTCCAATTTAGAAAATGTTAAAAAGTTGACTTACACTGAAGCTGAGAAAGAGATAGGGCATGGGATTGAGTGAGTATATACAGTGTCTTTACATATCCTAGTTCGCATTTTTTGTCGACAGTTTTTGTAGCATGTTCCATTATGATCTTATAAAAATTCAGTTCTGAAAAATGGCAAAAATAGATTTCGCAAAAATTTATGCCTCAAAAGATGATATAAAGAGTGAATAACAATTTTTATTGTTATTCTTTAGTTATTGCTTGGATTCGATATGTGCCGTACGTTTGGACAATCGTTTAACGAAAGTGCAAAAACGATACGTACCAGAGGAAACATTGAATCTCGCAACCTATATTGAAAACCAAACTCCTGACGAAACCACGGTAACGAGCAGTGTAGGAGAAAGAAACGTTTCTAACAAAAGTAGGGGCGTAAAAAGGGCGTTAAGCAAAGGTGACATGAATCCTGAGAACGAGAAAGCACAAAAAAGTGCCAAGAAAGGTATTTTAATTTCTAAAATACTTTCAAAATTTGGTAAACTCCGGACATATTCTACGGTATTTACTTATCGGTGACTGCTCCCTGGTGCATGGATTGCGTAGCTCTTAGGTCCCTATCCAGGGGTTCAGGATGTTTTTGTCAACCATGGCCAAAGTGGACATTGACGCTTAAAGGGTTTAAGACAACAGAATTTTTTATGGGATACTAGTTCTTTTTTTTTTTTTTAATCTTCTGATTTATTTTTACTTCTACCGATGTAACGAAAAAGCAAACGTTTAGTGACACAGTCATTGAATTGATGTATGGAAAGAGCTTTAAGAGGAAAAATAACTTGATTCGAAGATTTCAATGCCACAGCAAAAAAAATGAAATTCTTATTTTTTCTTTGGTTATGAAAGTTTTTTTTAACAGACAGAAATTACATTGTTGTGACGTATTTTGTCATCAGTTTCTTAATCTTCCCTGGTCAACTTGTACATATAGTATAATGTATATGTCTTATTTCATAACTGAAATATTTTCTTTAGAAAGTCGATCAGAGAAAAACAGAAGGGTAAGAATTTTAATTACTCTAATGTTTTTTTTCGCGTTATTTAGTTGTTATTAATCTTTTAATTCTTAGAAATTTTCAAATTTTTCATGATTTTATGGAGGCCTCTTCCTTTCAGGAGCCTAAAGATTTTGGAAATGTCTTGTACATCGGTCATTAAAAGTTTAAATGTTTTTTCCAGAGGTTTTTAAATGTGCATTGACCATCATGAGGATAGAAGGTACGCGTTGAATTTAATAAAAATACGAATAGGCAATATTCAAATCAAGACAACTCCAGAAAAACTTTGATAATGAACTGTGCTTGTTTATTGAAGCAATATATGTCAGACTTTAGAGAAGAAGTAACATACTGAGAAGTTCTTATAAATACTGTGTTTTGCCTTTCTTTTGTTTTAGCGGCTGCAGACTATCGTGGACGGTGCCATCTCAAAATATGGCCTTGAGAAAGATGACGATAAATACAATCTGTGTTGCGAACAACTGTTTAAGATATGCGTAGAAGAACTAAAAGTAGGTTGTATTCTATATGTTCTTGTATTCTATGGTTACGAGACGATAATTTATGTGCAATCTATTTTGTAATTAGCTCAAGTTTTTTTTAGATTGAGACTATTGAACAATGTTGGTTACAACTTTGATTTCACACCGCCGCTGGTTTTTTGTCGTGTTTTAATTGTTAATATTCGCCAGGGATGGGCTTTTAGGGTTTACTTAAAGTATTTTAAAGTAAAGAAAACTATTCACTGAAGTCCTACCTTCACCCTATCATAATGAGCTATTGTATAGATGCGTTGTATATTCATTTAGTAAGATGACTTCGCTTTTAAGTGTTAGTTGTCTGTTTTATGAATTGATATTACTTTGTTTTAAAATTTCCGTTTAGAAATTAAAGACTTCCAAAGGATTAGTTGAGCAAATGAGACAATTAGCAAAAGACAATTTGCACAAGGTATTAATTTATTCATATTCAGTTTAAGTAGGTTTTCGTTCAAAAGAAACCTCAAACTAATTATTCTAGAAACGTTTCTCAAGTGTTGCTTGTTACTTGCACATAGGTTTTGACGTGACACGAAGCTCTTGCAGATTGCTATTTTTGTGGATAATGGTGAATCACGAGGAAGTTTGTTCGATCGTAAGATGGGTGTTTTAAGTTCATTTTCTGAGTGTGAACGACAAGAAATGCCTTCCATCAAGGCTGTAATAACCTGTTTGGAAAATAACGAGACACCGTTTTCCACCTCAATGAAGAAAATGCAATTATTTGGTCTCAGTTATGGGTATAGCGGCTCATCATGAAGAAGTTTACTTGACAGTGATGGATATTTTTAAGTTTATTCTCTAACTGAGAACCTTCAGAAATGCCTTTCCACGAGAATTATGAAGAGACCGTCTTTCAACCTCTACGACGAAATTGAAATTACTATTTGGTCTCCGTCGCTGCAGGAAATAAACATCTGTCAGATTTAAAATTTGAAGTGTGGGATATTGTGTTTTAGTAAAATATATACCATTGTTATTTCATAAATTTCAATATTAAACAGTCTTATTCAGAATTTTATAACAGGTATGATTCAAAAACTTTGAGCTGTAAAATATTTGTGAATATTTTTAGAAATATCATATTTATTCATACACTTTAAAAATTTAGACTAATCAAAAGTTAATTTACACCAAGATTTGCTTCTGTAGCATCTTTTCCCGCTGGGGTTTCGGTCGAGTACTGTGGCTTTTGCCCAGTTCTTTTTCTGATACCTTCCGGCTGTTTTGAAGATATTTTGCAAAGTCGCTTCTTTCTCGATGTCCTCGTTGTTCAATGAGCTGCTACCTAATTCAGTGATTGGGCAATTGAGATTCTTTTCCAGAGATTTGTAAACGCTCATTAAAGACGAAACGCTGAGTTGCATTTGAAGAAAAGCTGAAACCGAAAAGTTAGTCAACTTAAAGCTGGGCGGTACTTAGTAGCGTTATTATAGTTCTTAGAATTAGAGCTCCAAAATGTTTATTTACCATAATAAATTGCAAACAAAAACGATCGTAACATAAAATATTGCGACTTTTTGCCTCAAAATCGCAGCAACATCATATTGAAAGCCAAATTTACGCAGTGTCAGCAGAAATCAGGGAATTTTTTTATGTCAATTCGCAATATTTTCTGTTGCATAACAACCTAAAGTTAAGGTAAAATATTTCGAAAAACGACCTCCAAAAATCACGTGGTTTTTCTATAAATTATATAATTTTATTTCAAATTTGATTGCACTTTTATAAGATTTAGAAAGTCTTCACAAGATAATTTCTCAGATTGGTTACTGTAACAGTCCTACTTTTTAATATTGCCGAAACGAAAATCAGACTAAACGTAACTGTTGTATAACTGCTGAAATGAGAAGGTAGACGTAACTTTTATATTACTGCCGAAGACAGTACGAGAACAAACGAATTTTTATTTAAGCTAACGAAAGTCTTGCACAACAAAACCGAAACAAAAACAAAACTAACTTTTGATAAAAGAATTTTTGGGTTCATGATGTTGATCTTCCTCTTTGGCTGGAAAACGACTCCATTGCTGACGCTCGTGTCTACTTGTTGACAAAAGACGTTCTGTCGAAGGTAAGGACATGGTTGATCCCTGTTGAAGTGACATGGATAAGAATTATAGATATTTTCACTGAAACTCTACTTGTGGTTTCGATTTTAGAATTGGATAGTCCACCTGTTTCGAAGCATTAGTATTTCGTTTTCACTAAAGGCGATAGAACATATTTTTTCTAAAAGCCGAAATGTCTAAGCTTAGCCTTAAGTCTTATATTCAAATCTAGCTTGGATTATACATTAAATAGAGAAACATTATTTTGAAATTATAGAGTCAACGATAGCGTCGATGGTCGGTTAAGATAGTGGCACGGGTTAGTGAAACGGGTTCCTGGCTCAAATCAATCCTATTTTTGTTTTTTCTATTATTTTTAAGTTAGATTTAGGTAGATTCACAATGTGCAAGTGGGTTTTCAACCATTAATACAACCTGTCGCTTTTCACCAAAATTTAAGTCAAGTGGGTTAGTGTTTTAAAATTTTCGATCGCTTTATATCATCTAATTTTCAAATTGTTCGTCTAGATTTAAACGCTTTAGAAAAACTGGTATGTTTCTTTTTAAAAGAAGGTTTAAATTTAAGATTACCTGTTTTTGATAAGATAGAGTTGAACCAACTGTTTGTATGCCCAATATCTGTTCTTTGGATATTTCATTTGAATTTGTTTGGATAATTGGAATAGACATTTGAACATGTTTTCTTTTCGCTATACTTTCACTTTTTTGTGCGGAATCTGTTGCACTGTTCTCTATCATGTCATCTGCAGACTGGTTGACTAGGTCTTCACTTGTTTCTTTATTGATCAAGGTGTTATTGCGTTGGACTGACATTGTTTTACTTGCCACTTTAGGGTTCGATACGTCTTGTTTACGTTGTATAAATTCTTGGTTTGATTGCGAATGTAGTTGACATAAACACCCACTGAATTTGTGATTAATGATACCGGATATTTGCGCCTTCTTTATAACCGCTTCAGATTTAGAACTCACCTTTAAGCAGCCTCTCCGGGTTCTTCCGTCCGCACTAGTTGTCGACGATATATTGCGGACACCCGTTTGACTATCATCAAAGAATTCTACGTGTGATTCAACATCTCTTTTAATCTTGCCATCGGAATCCTTTGTTACTATGACAACCGGTTGGGTTTCGGCAACAATGAATGGACGGTAAATGTCAGTATAAAGTTCGTCAAAGATCATCCTTTCGTCCGAGCTGAGTTTAGTTGCGTGACTAATAATAGCGCGTAAGAAACCTGGCCAGCATTTGGGTACGGGTAGAATTATTGGATGTTTGATTTGGGCCAGCGAGACGATATCAGATCTCTCTAGCCAACACCATGGCCGTTTTCGACCGAGCAGCTCCCACGATAGGCAACCAAAACTGTTATTGTGAAAAAAACAGAAAACGAACTTATATTCTCTTGGAATGTAACATGTCTCCTGTACTTTTTATTTGTTGGCTATATTCATTTTTGTACGACTTGACACTTTGAACTACCGGAATGTTTCTAGATTTTAATAATTTTTTGGAACAATCTATTTGCTAACCAGAGACTGCTCCCCAGTGCATGGTTTTTAGCTTGTCCAGGACCGAAAAATTACTTCAATAAGTAGATGTTGGAGATTTAAACACGTTATAATTTTGTGGTCATGCAATTTTAAAATCAAACAAAATACCTTACCTATAAACATCTGTTCTTTCATTGCCACTCGCATCACTGTCTTTAACAAGCTCTGGTGCCATGTAAGGTAAGTGGAACTCCTCTACAGGTGTGGATCGTCGTATTTTCAACATCTCTCCTTCGCGATGTGAATATTCGAAATTCCCTAGTTTGAATTGCCAATTCCTCACAATATACACACTTGTGGAATTGATAAAATTGTGAACTATTCCTTTTGATTTTAGATATATCATTGCTAGTAAGATTTCTTCTATAACTTTTTTGCATATTTTGATGGATATTGTTTGCTTCAAATCGTAGATCACATGATACAAATTCCCTTCCCCGATTGGTTCTGTAATCAAGATATTGTATTTCTGCTCCTTGCTAATTGAATGGAAATATGGCCTAACGATGTGTGGATGACGTAGGTCTCTAATGAAAGCGTAAGAGGAAATAATAGCGAGGTTAAGCAAACCAAAATCTACAACGTAAAACGTTTTGCAGCCGCTCTGGAAATTAGCATACTGAGCAACTTTCAGCAGCACAATCGATCAATATCTAAGTTCGGCTGCCGGTGCGTCGTAGATTTTGGTTTGCTTAACCTCCCTAATAAGTCCCGGGACTATTAAGCACAGAAATATAGTCCTTATACGGTAGTATACATGACCGTATTCGGTAGAATTTCACGCTAGTATGTGCCGCGGGAGGCTCGAAATCCATACTTTTAGTGGAACTAGTTTTTAAAATTTTCTTCAAATTTTAGACAAAATTAAGAAATTATAGGCAAGCTTAAGCTACGGGCGCGAAGCGCAAGAGTTATTAAACTCCTAAATCGCGTTGGATATAAACTTTTGGCAGTTATTAGGCTTGACTGACTTCTATCATTATTTTAAAAATTTGGGCATGATTTCGATTGGATACGTTGGCGGAAGGGGGGTTCTAATGCTGGTTGAATATCATTTTACAACAAACCTCAATGTTTGAAATTCCCTCAACAACCATTCATCATCTTCTTCCCTAGTCACGTGATGATGATGAAAACTATGACGTAATTGTACCTTTGCAACACAGTGTTGGTTATTGACGAGACAATCTTTCATTCGAAACATGTGAAAAATGTCAATCGAACGTGAATCGTTTAACACAAAAATCTCTTCAGGTTCAATTTTGCCTGCTTCTTCTTCTGTGCTCGGTTCCATTGCACTTTGTGATTTGAATTTGATGTTGTCATTATTTTTCTAAAGAATGAATTAAAGAAAGTTGATAACCTGTGATATTCCCCCAAATCTCTATCTCGAATAATTGTACCACGCGAAATCAATTCGAAGTCTTCATTTGCGAAGGTCTATCAAAAACTATCAAAATCGAAGCTTCTTAGCTCACGTGAATATCTCAGTTTTAACAGTATGGTACAGACGTTTTCAATACAAATTTACTTGCCATTTTCTGTAGTCCCCACACTGCTCCATTTTCCAACAAAGCTTCCACACATTTTTCTTCATTTCTCATTGCACTCGCGATTAGAGGTGACAGTCCATTTGAACTTAACCTAAAAAAGATGCAATCAAATTTGAATGAATGGATGAATGAATGATTTGATTATTTATCCAGGATAGCCTCTAGAACTGCTATCAATGAGAGTCTTGCCTTCCTGGAAACACCTCATTATACCATGCAGAATTAACAGTCCGTAAGCCTCAGTAGAAAGTCCAACTCAGAACTTCGGTTTACGCTTCCAGTGCCTCACCACTCCGCTACGGCTCCACTCGCATTACTAAGACGTTAACATATTATTGTGGAGACACAAGGAGTGGTCCAACATCGTCTTCGTAATGCGTGAATGATAGATATTTAGGGTTCGAATCTCACACACGACTGCGTTTACTCCTAGTATCTATGCAAATATCGAAAGCATCGGTTGTTCCTCCTAGAGTAGTCAGTTGCATTTGATAAGAAAAAGCAACATGAATTAGCCATTCAATGATGAGACCGACGCGTTATATAATATATGAGGTTTGTAATTGAATGAATTACTTCGCTAATTAACTTTCGTGTAAAATTAATGAATAAATATAATGATTTGTTTTTTTATTTCTGACGATTTCTGACAAAGAAGAAATAAATATTGACGACATTAGAAATAATTTTGACAAATAATGTTTTTCCAAGATATCGTTGTATTTTGTTAATGTGGGACATTATCACGGTTAAAGAGAAAATTCGCTTCTAACGATAATTAACATTGACTTCTAGAGTATCCCTACGAAGTAGACGTATTTTTTCAAGGATCTCATATGAACTTTATATTTTTTATTCATATTTACACAGATTAACACCAGAACTATTATCAATGAGAGTCCTGCCTTCTTACTAAGTAGGAGTTTATGACGGCGCCCTCAAACTAATTGAAACAAGGCACTGGACACTGAAACTAAACTGAAGTTCTGAATTTGACCTTCCTATCGGAAGTGAAATTTTGCCAATCACTGTTAATTCTACATGGTACCTTGAAGTGTTTCCAGGAAGGCAGGACCCTCATTGCTAACAGTTCATGAAGAACTGAACTGTCCTGAGAAAATAATCACATTCATTCAGCTCGGGTCCTATAACTTGTGATCTCAATGCGTTAACCACCCGGCCGTAGACCTTATTTTCAAACTGCTTACTTGTTAGGATTTGCTTCTTTGCGCAGTAATAGTTTTACGGTGCTCAATTGTCCATGCTTTGCGGCATGAAGTAATGAACTTTCTTCGTTAAAATTCAACGCATCGACGTGGATTCCTTCTCGTAAACAGTTACGTATCTTTCGGTTTTGTCCATACGTTGAATGATAAATCAAATCAACTGCCATTTTACCCGTTTCGTGATTATTTAATTTTCTGTTGAAATTCATATTTTGTTTTCTGCAAAAGCCGCTATGGTTATATATTTGACGTTGATTTTTATTTGACGTCAGTTCCTCTACAGTGGCGTTATGTTTCTTTATCAAAAATATCGAAGTTTATATACATTATGAGGAATATGATTTAGTCGCCCTCAATCCCCTTCATTAACATACTATGCATTTGAATGATTATTACACATTTCACTTTTACCCTCACTCTTTTTAGCTCTACGGACCAGGTATCAATGAAGCTATGTTTTCTTTGATTATTGGTACTACTAATCACTACCTTGTACTACTCATCGCTTGAAAGTACGAAATTACGTGTGGGGCGGGACAGTCTAAGTAATCAAGTGATGCCAGGGAAAATTTTGAATAAACTGACCAAGGTCAAATAACATTAAGAGTATTGATTAATGTTGGATTATATCGTGCTGTATTAATTTTTGCGGGACTTATTATTGCGATTTTAGCCTAAAATCGCAAAAATAGATCCCAAAAAAGTTTTGTTCAGGGCCCAAATCGCAAAAATAAATCCCGCAAAATATTCAAAAATGGTGATTCGCAAAAATAAAAATCTCAAAATTGTTCAAGTTTCTCCTGAAAACCTCCACAAAATATGTTTAAACATGTTTGTTAAATATTAGATTCGCGAAAATAAAAAAATAAAAAAATATTTTTTAACCATCAAAATAGCTTAAAATAACTATCGCAAAATTAACCCAACATTTATTAATACTCTTAAGGTATATGATGACGGAGAAAAATTAGATATGGTGGGCTCCACAAAATTTTTTCTTTTGAGAAATTTGCTGCTCAGAAAGTGAGATTATCCATCGAAATAAACTTATGTCACTGGAGCGAAGGGTCACTTTTGAAGAAACGTTATCATAATTTTGATATCATGTATAGATTTTAAAAAACATTTTCAGTTAAGGAAAGAACGTGTTAACTGAGGGGATGCGTTAGTTGTGATTGCACTTCCCAGAATTTAATGAGCTCTTTTTTGTAATGAAAGTTTTCATTTATTTAATACGCTTACGTTTGATCCAATGTAATCCTTATCACACTTTGTATCCCAAGTTGCCACACTTTGTGATCCCAAACCTAACGCACTTTGTAATCCACCATCATCACAATGCCTGTCACATTTTGTAACCATTTTGTCACACTTTGTAACCCCTCGTAATTAATGTATTTTATAGGAGATAGAAACTCATGATTTTAATTTTCATCACTTTTTGTAGGTAAAATTCCGAAATTATCGATTAATGAGGTCAAATTTAGTCACATCCGCAATCCGTGGTGCTCTCCTTCATGCCAGTAGTGAAACCTGGAATACAACTGCTGAAGACTTTAACAGACTAGTCAGAAACGATAAAACCAAATCATAAATAGATCTGCTCCTCCAAGCTCTCAAACAGAGTTCCAATGGCAGATTTATTAATAGCCCGCTTAAAAATTCGTCTCTTGAAGACGTTATGAAACATGGTTGGTTGAGGTGGTTTGGTCATATTAAAAGAATAGATGACGACCTTTGGCAAAGAAGGATCCTGCACCATGAGGTAGATGGTAATTATAAAGACTGACCGAAAAAACGTTGGCTTGACAATGTCAAAGAAGATATGAAGTTCCTCAAGATCAACGAAGACCTTACGGCTGATCGTGTCGCCTGGAGGTCTACAATCGAAAACCCAAGAAGGCGTCGAACCCCAGCTGCTGGGACCAGAAGACGTTAAACTGTGCAGTAAGTAATTAAGTGAATTTAGTCCCAAAAAGGGCTTGTTTCGAAAGTAGCCAACGAAGCATTTTTGCAAAATATTTGTTCGGAAGGCTAGTTTTTCCTAGAAATTTGCGTCCGTTCGGAGAATATTTGAAAACTACTTTACTGGAAAATTTGATATGTTTGGCCGACAATTTCAGTTTCCTGGAAAATATGGATGTGTTCTGAGAGTATTTCATGCCTGCTAGATTTTTCTTGGATTTCCTGGATAAAAGAACAGATATTTTGTGATTTGAGCTCCTTGATTTCTACTTTGGAGAAAAATATTAGTTTCCTAGATTTTTCGAGGTGTTCTGAGACCATTTGGCTTTGGCTAGATTCCTTGTCAAAGTGACCTTCCCTGGAAAGAATGAACAGATATTTTGTACTGTTTTTTTGCATATTTTCATATTTAGATATAATCATATTAGTCATTAGACAAACTGTACACTTTGTTGGTGAAGTCTGCAATGCTGAACAAAATATTTGCAAATACTTGTGTTTTTTTCGTTTTGCTATTTGGCTACCCAATTCAATTATTAGACCCCTCCCTACCCCTAAATCAATGTTGAGTGGTCAACCCTCCAAATTAACTGACAATTTGAAACTTTATTTTTATAGTTACAATTAAAACAAAAAAATTTATAACTGTGCAACTTTTCCAAAAGCAAGATTTTTTACTATGCTCGACTTATGATTATGATGGCAATGATTGGCAATTGATTGACAAATAAGAACAATGAACTTAATTACTGTACATCGTTGCGCTGAAAAAAACTTTTGTAGATTGAGTTAGATTGATAATTAATCGATAATTAATCAATAATCAGGAATCTCACGAACAAAAATTACTAAAATTAGAATAATGAGTTTCTGTTTCCTAGAAAAATACAATTATTATAAGGGATTACAAAGTGTGACAGGTCTCTGGATTACAACTTGCAACAATAGTTTACAAAAATTACAAAGTGCGTTAGGTTTGGGATTACAAAGTGTGACAACTTGGGTTACAAAGTGCTATAGGGATTACAAAGCGTGACAAAATGGATTGCAAAGTTCGACGGGATTACAAAGTGTGATGGTACAAGGCCGCCTTCACCTTAATTCTAAGTCTTTCTTAAATGAAACACGTATCCACAGCCCTGTCTTTCCTAAGTATACGCCCAGAAATATATGAATTGCACCTGCCCAGGTATTATATTTTAGTTATGCCACTGTGACGTAAGGCTAGCATTGTTTCAGCAGACAAGTTTCAAAACTTTACATATCTTATATTTAGAATAACGTTCACATCCGTTTATACGGAGGGAAAAGACTGATGAGTTTTCTGTTGAACAAAATCGCGAGGTAAAGTGTTATCCATTCGTTTTTGTTCTCCACATTTTTGTACTTAAAAACTATATTGAGTTTTAAGGTCTAGCCTTGTTATGCTTTGTTAAAGTTCGAATTTAGGATAAAATATGTTTTCGGTGTGTTTAATAATTTCTACGGAAGAGACCAATTATAGATACAAAAATCCTGACAAAAATAGCTTTTTTTAGTTTGTTTTTTTAATATAGCATATAATTAATTATCTTAGTTTAATATTCACACAAAAAACAAAAATTTACTGAATCATGAAGGTGATCCTACGCTGAACATACTTTATAATTATAATTTTTATAATTTTTAACTTCCACATATGCTAATAGACGTTATGCTTGTTATAAGAAACGTATATGCTCGTGTCGCTGGAAATGTCTTATTCTCCTGGTTTTTCCTCGGGTGTTCTGTCTTTTTCTCGTTTTTTCTTATCATATTCATTCGTGCTCTTTTGTATGGGACAGAGAAACATGGATGTTGGGAGATTTTATTGAAAACTGAAGCTTTGAAGCATACTAGGGGGTCTGAAATGGCCCTAGGTCTACCCACTGATCTTTTGCAAGTTAATAGCTCATGTTTTCTGAAAAAGTTGCTTTCCTCATGAACTGAGGCCCTGTTATACCAAACGTACTGTTGTTTCTAAACACTTACTGAAAAACTGTAATAAAAATGTACCAAAAGGCTAGACAAAAAGGGAATTACAACGAAAACTGAAACTAAAATAGAAAAGAAAAAAACCGAAGAATTTTCTTTCGATTCATCATTTTCTTTTTTTCCTCTGGATATCATATAATTGAAAGAGAAATTTCCTTTTATCATACTCTGCTTTCCTTATAAGGGATAACTATTTCCTTTTGCAGAGATATTCCTCGTCTATAATTTATAAGCATAATTGGATATTGTTGTGTTGGACCCATCTGTCTCCAGTTGGGTGAGCAAAAAAGGTTATTCTTAGTATTGTTCTCAGGTTTTTTTCTCAGCCTTGTTTTGTTTCAACACATAAGAAATGAAAACACCCTAAAAAAAATTTTCTTCGACAAGAGAAGAATGTAGGAGAGAAAAGGAACAGAGAAAAATCAGTTTGAACAGTGTCTTTGGGAAAATCATAACTAAGTTGGAAAGGAAGTTTTTTTGCTGCACTTGGGCTAAGGATTTGTTTACACTTCGTTACTTTTGAAAACATCCTCCAAATAACCCTACAAACAGTATACCAGCACAAGGAATATTTTGAAGTTGTTCAAATCAACACCAATCATGGTAAGTTTTGTTGTTCGTTTTTTTGTTGTTGTTTATTTTGTACATATATGCCAAATTATTTGATATTATTTCTCGTGTATATACTACGAGAATGTTCCAAAAGTCAGAAGAATCCAACGAGCCCAAATTACAAAATATCTGTTCTTTATTTCCAGGAAGGTCACTTTGACAAGGAATCTAGCCAAAGCCAAATGGGCTCAGAACACCTCGAATAATTTAGAAAACTTACATTTTTCTCCAAAAAAGTAAAAACAAAGAGCTCAAATCACAAAATATCTGTTCTTTTTATCCAGGAAATCTAAAAAAACATCTAGCAGGCATCAAATTGTCTCAAAACAGGTCGTATTCTCCAGGAGGCTAGAATTTTAGATCGAAAACATAAAAATGTAGGAGCCCAAAACACAAAATATCTCTTCTCTTTTATCCAGGAAAGCCAAAAAAAATGAGATCGATCTTCATCTTTGGTCGCAAAGTGGAGATAAGCCTCAATTCACAATATTTTGTATGCTTCAATATTCATATGTCTGCAATACTTCTCTATGCTCTAAAGGCAGCAACGGTTCGATTAGTGCAAATACGTAAATTGAAGAACGATAACTCATAGGGATGCGAAGGCTGGACGAACAGACAAATATTGCTCCATCGCTAGAACAACATCTTCCTTATTTGACCAGTTAGCTATACATTAACGTCAATCGCAGTACCTTTAAGCCTAATTAGTTTTTCAGCCTCTTAGATTTAAAACTAACCTTTCGAATTTGAGATATCGTTTTCAAGTTAATATTTAACATATACTGATGCGAAAACTTAGTTTTTCAGATTCTCAGGTCCTTTTTTTAGCTTCTAAAATAATCTTTTTAGCTTCTCAAGTCAAACGGCTCTAGTAGTAAAAGTAGATGAATTAAACAAAAAAACTTGCGAGGATTCCGACATCCATTGAACATATTCTTTTAGTCAAAACTTTTAAATGTCTGGGGAAAGAAGAAACCAAAAATTTATAAACAAGGAAAACATTTTTTCCAGAAATCTTCCCTTTATGAACCAAGACTCGTTATTATAAGGCGATGGATTAAAAGATAGAAACAGGCATCTGGTATTTTTTAAATTTTCTATCATTTCTTTATAAAGAAGTAAAAATCTATAATTTTTGTTTTTACCCATATCTATCAAACATTGAATAAAGTTTTGCATATGTAGATGAAGTGATAAGAAGAGGTGAGTGTGGAGCTTGCACCTGCTTTGAAGTTTTATCATTCCTGGTGAATAAATTTGAACTTTATAAAAAAATAATTTTAACGTCCGCTTTTTTTATCGGTATTCTTTTCTTTATATATAGCGGTTGTATAAGCTTTCAAGAGGTATTTTACCTAATTAAGTATATTTTGTTTATCTTAATGTGAATTATTGAAAATCGCCAGATTGAAACTTTTATGAGAAGAAAAAGGTACACATACCTTACGCAAGGAATTCCTTTATGGATTTTCATGTACTCAAATTGTTATAATTTTAGATTTACGTTGACTTGATGTTGTTGATTATTTGATGAACCTTGAAACCCGCGAACTTTTGAATTAACTTAAGTTGAAAGACAAAGTCAGGGGTTCTGCAATCAGTTATTGACTTTTATGGAATCATATCTATCCATAATACTTTTATGTTTGTTTGAAGGGATCTGGTGGTAATACTGCAAAGTAACTTTTCATAAAATATTTTGCCATCTAAGGATCTACGAAATTTATTTTCTGTATATTGTAGAGCTCACAAAAGCATAGTAAAACACATGCGCTCCTCGCTTTTCGACTTAGGCCAGCTTGGTTGCAACTCTCAGTTACTACACTGTCTCAAGGCCATAATTTTGTCTTATGATTTTTGGAAGTTTCTCCAAATTTTATTCGGGAATTTCGAAAAGTTCTTCAACGGCGATTTTATGAAAATTTGACATATTCCATGTTTCAAAAATATCAAACATATTCCCAAATTCAAAGGATATTTCTCATTTAGAGGGAATGCATATCGATTCACATTGGTCAAGCTGGCTGTCAGATTGGCAATGCATGCTGGGAACTCTATTGTTTGGAGCACAACATCCAGCCTGATGGTTTGATGAATGAAGAAGGATCGCGTCGAGATGACGAATCATTCAGTACCTTCTTTGTGGAGACGAACAATGGGAAACATGTACCTCGTGCACTTTTCCTTGACCTTGAACCTAATGTGATTGGTAAGTTAAGCTTGTCTGCGTCGTTGAGTCTTTATAAGATTGATAAATGTGGTACAATGGCTCTTTGATCTACCTACATGTTATGAATATACTCATCTGTGCAAAGCTGACTCAGCTGTATCTGGTGCAGCCCTACTTGGCTCAACTCAACTGTTACATTGAGTGCAAAACCGATCTTGACTCGGTATGGCACGGCACAGCTTACATATTAGGCCTAAGGATCCCATTCAATCCCCAAAAAGGTTGATAACGCTTGGTTTGCTCTCTATTTTTTAGCTATTTCAGACTTTTACATTTCTATATCTTAGACGAAATTCGAACTGGACCATACAATAAACTTTATCATCCTGAACAATTGGTAAGTGGCAAGGAAGATGCAGCTAATAATTATGCACGTGGTCACTACACTGTTGGTAAGCAGATTGTTGACGATGTACTGGATAAGGTACGTCGATTGACCGAGAACTGTGTTGGCCTCCAAGGATTCCTGTTGTTTCATTCTTTCGGTGGAGGAACCGGCTCTGGTTTCACATCTTTGCTCATGGAACGAATTTCTGCTGATTATGGCCGGAAATCAAAGTTGGAATTTGCAATTTATCCTGCACCAAGGGTTTCCACAGCTGTTGTGGAACCTTATAATGCATGTCTTACAACACATACGACACTTGATAATTCCGACTGTTGTTTCATGGTGGATAACGAAGCTATCTACGACATCTGCAGACGGAACCTGGATATCGATCGACCATCGTATACCAACTTGAACAGACTTATTGGTCAGGTCGTCTCTTCCATCACTGCATCCTTGAGATTTGATGGTTCCTTGAATGTAGATTTGAATGAGTTCCAAACAAACTTGGTGCCATACCCAAGGATCCATTTTCCAGTTGCAACAATAGCTCCAGTGTTATCAGCTGAGAAAGCGTACCATGAGAAAATATCGGTATCTGAAATCACAAAACAGTGCTTCGAACCAGCTAACCAGATGGTGAAATGTGATCCGCGACTTGGTAAATATATGGCCGTTTGTTTGCTATACCGTGGAGATGTTGTCCCTAAGGATGTGAATTCGGCAATCGCTAGTCTCAAAACGAAGAAGAATATCCAATTCGTTGACTGGTGTCCAACAGGATTCAAAGTCGGCATCAATTATCAGGCACCTACTGCTGTCCCTGGTGGTGATTTGGCAAAGGTACCACGCTCGGTTTGTATGTTAAGCAACACAACAGCTATCGCAGAGGCTTGGGCCCGTTTGGATCATAAATTCGATTTAATGTATGCTAAGCGTGCTTTTGTTCATTGGTATGTTGGTGAAGGTATGGAAGAAGGGGAGTTTTCTGAAGCTCGTGAAAATATGGCTTCATTGGAAAGGGATTATGAAGAAGTAGCAACTGACTCCCCTGGGAACGAAGATGAAGATGACGAAGAGGAAGGAGATGAATATTAGACACTCATCTTCTGAATGAGTATGGATTTGATGAGAATTGGACGACAACGCTTAGCACCTTTAAGACATAGAAATTAGGATTTTGAACTTGTGATGAGGATTATGGAAGAATGAACCCACGTAAGATGAATAAAAAATGGTAATTTAAAGGAAGAAAGTTTCGCAATTCAGCCAGACGGCGAAATTATTGCATTTTGCTGGAGAAAAACTTTTGTGGATAACTAATTTTCGTTGGATAACATTTCGCAAAAAAGGTCGAAAACGCGAAAACCACAAAACATTTTTGCCACCAAAGTTTCTTTCTTTATTTTAAATAGACAAAACATTTGAATCAACGAAAAACATACATATGATGAGTACAGTTGTCACCAGGTCCAAAATTATTTTCTCTCTCGTACTTCTTTTAGAAAAGTATTATATATCATAGACAGTTTTGAAAAAAATTATTGAATCGTGATTAAGATAGGATTATAAGAAATAAGTACCTTCAGATTAATAATTTTAGCGAATTCAGGAAGATGAAAAGACTCGTGAGCATTTATTTTCGCAAATTGAAGGACAAGAGAAACATTTTTAATGGAAAATGTC
>JAUBWS010029444.1:0-19816 GCA_032270445.1 Darlingtonia californica | reverse complement strand
AAAGGCTCAAGATTTTTACACATACTTTCCAAAACCAAAGGAAATCAGAAATAGTAGATTCGGTAAATTGGTAACAAGGGAATTGCTGAAGCTTTGCTCTAAGTCCAACATTCCTATATTCCCAACAAATGGGGAAGACCATATAGATTGGAAGCACTGGCACCAATTAAGAGTAGTTGGAGATGATGTGCCATCAGAAATATTAGAAGATTGCATTACGTTAATGAACTTGGAATATTCAAAAATAAGAGCTCAATTGACCTGTTTAGAATTGCCAATCGATTTCAAAGGTTTAGAACTTTTAGAGGTTCTCGATTTCGAGTCTACAATAATTTCACTTGATGATGTTGTGGATTGCCTTCGTAAACATTTAGAATATGGTTATGGCTTCAACCCGCTTCTAGTTAACAGCATCGTCGATTGGATTGTTAGAAATAAAAGAGTGGAAGAATATGATTTACAAACGACTTCATGCATACCCTGTTCTCCAAACGGTCGACTCCGCAAAATTTCCGAACTAGTAAGGAAATCCTCGGAGGTATCGTGTTTGTATGTAGAACAAGACGAATTGTTTCCTTTAGTGAATGAAGAATCTTTAAATTACCTAGAATCACTTGGGATGCATTCAAGAAAGTTATCCTGGGAAATGATTGTCGAAAGAGCAACGAAAGTAGAACGATCTTATTTCCAAAATTCATTGCCACCGAACATAGAGGGATTAATGAAACACAGCAGATTTCTTTTGAAACTTATTGATAAAAATCTGGAAAATAGAGTTGAATACCAATGTAGTTTAAAGAACCAACTTACTCAAACAAAGTTCATCCTAGCCATGCAGAAACCAGAAAATTCGATATTTTCAGATTGGTTAGGATCTAGACAGCTTTTTGGTGCTTCATCTCAAATGTTTTCTAAAGATTTAGCGGATATAGTTAGTTGCAAACAATTGATATTTAATGATTACTTACAGGATGATTTGCCAAAATTCCTCCAGGTATCATCGAAAGCGAACGAAGAAGATGTTGAATTTCAAATGATGTATGCGATTGAACATTTCAAAAAGCACCCTGAAGAATGTTTTGATACGCTTAGGGCCTTATACAAATATATTTCAAAGAACATGACAGAAACCTTAGTTTCTAGATTTAGAGACGTTGCGTTTGTTCGAACTGAGTGTAACCAATTGGTTAAACCCCTTGAAGTGTTTCTTGAAACAAGCCATACAATCATTAGTCGTCTCTACAGAGTTCATGTTTCATTGAAAGAGGATAAAGATATTTCTGAGTTTTTAAAAGCAGTCGGAGTCAGAGAAATTGCCGATGGAAATGATTTCATCAGCGCTATTGCCAAGTGCCAAAGCATTAATCAAGAGACACCACTTGTCGAAAAAGAATTGGAAGATATCTGCCAAATAGCAGCCATATTAAGAAAAGGCATATCTAACTTGAACATTGAGAATTTGTACCTCCCTGATAAAACAAATGTATTGCGTAAGTTAAGCCAGTTGTGCTATAATGATGTGGATTTGCTTCCTGGCGAAGAAGGAGTGCTTTATCTTAACACAACAATATCAAAAGGGCATGCCGTTCAATTGGGTATTAAATCACGTCGAAGTGATGCTATTCAACGCCGTGAGATGAGATCCAATGACTCTTGGTTCGAGTTTGGACAGAGTGAAAAGTTCACTGATCGAATCAAAAGCATCGTGGAAAGTTATTCGGAACCAATAGATGTTTTCAAAGAAATGTTTCAGAATGCTGACGATGCTGGTGCTACAGAAATAGATTTTATTTTGGATAAGCGGGATCATGGTACAACAAAGATACTCGATGACAAATGGGAGAATCTACAAGGTCCTGCAATGCTTGTATGTAATAACGGTAAATTTACAGAGAAAGATCTGAAGGGAATTCAATCAGTTGGCGTAGGTAACAAAAGCAAAGACCCTCTTAAAACAGGAAGATATGGAGTTGGTTTTAATGTAGTGTACAGTCTTACAGATTGTCCAATATTATTAACACATGTTGAAGAGAATGAAGGTGATGTTTTGTGCATGTTTGATCCTAACTTAGCATTTTCTGTGAATCCAACGCCTGAAAGACCTGGTTGTATGCTTAAAGATGCCAGAAATTTCTTAGAACCATACGATGATGTTAAACAAGCATTTCATTTTGATCAAGATGATCTTAATGGAAAAACAATATTTCGTTTGCCTCTTAGAAATAAAGAAACTGCTTCAGTGTCAAAAATATCCAATGACCCAGTGAAAATAGAAACTTTGGAAGAAACCTTCAAAAAAATACAGAAGAAAGCAGATCACTTTCTCTTGTTTTTGAGGAAAATCAAAAAGGTTTCATTCAAAATAATTGCGGATGATGATTCGCTAGAGAAACTGGATTTCCAAGTTTTCTCATACGACACTAACAAACATAAACTTCAGGAGTTTCAACGCTATGAAATTGAATATGCGGGTAATTTTGGTAATTTGGATGCTCATAATGTCAGAAAAACAGATACATCGTAAGAATTGTATTCAAGAGTTTCGAAATGGAACATTAAATAGGACGTACCATTGGAATGTTATTGAACAAGTTGGATTCACAAATGTCTTCGAAGTTGACGAAACAGTGAGGTACATGCTGGAAGACAGCAATCATCATTTGGTTCCAAAAGGTGGATATGCAAAATATGCTGAAGATTCGTCATGTGTTAACTGTCAAGATAGAATTAATTCACAAGAACTTTTTGGATCTAAAATCGAACCATCTTCATTGTTTTGCACCTTACCTATCGCAATAACGACAGGCATTCCTGGTATTATCAATGGCAATTTTGTTCTTTCTAACGAAACTCGTCGAAACCTCTTCACGAGTGGACTTCGACAAAAAGAATCGAAATGGAACCACTCAATTCTCAATCATTGTGTAGTGCCTTGTTTTGTTAAGCATCTTGAAAATAAGAAAGAGAGTTTTGAGGGAAGATACATGGTAGATGGTGATCTTGAGAAGGACAAAAGCAGTGATTCCAAGGGTGATGAACAAGGTGTGAAAAAAGAAAATGAAAGGGAAAAGAAAGAACAAACTATTGATGAATATTATTCTTTTTTCCCGAGCTACGACGAAGCTACAGATCCATATTTCAAAGAGTTTTCAGATCAGTTTTATGTGTATGTCACAAGAAACGAAAACAGTATTTTGTGTGTACATAAAGAAGGTTTAGTGAAATTTTGCAAACCAGAACAATTCTTTCACTATCACTATTATGGAGCAGAAGATACAGATCTTTTGAGAGCACTGAAACTTGTAAACATCAATACGGACAAAGTTCCAGAGGGTATTGCCAATCAGTTCGAAAAAGCTGGCAAACCATTAAAAAGGGTAACACCTGCTGTGGTAAGACAAGAACTAACAAATGGAAACAGGTCAATCTTGCATGGATCATCTAAGAAACCAGTTGGGAAAACTTGTGTTAAAACAACCAGCAATGCTAGAATTTTATTGAAATATTGTCTGAGGAAAGAAGAGAAAATGGAAGAACTTTGCAAGAGAGAGGAAAGCAAAACCATTTCGTCAGATTCAGAGACAGATGAGCATGAGAATAACCAATCAAAAATTTCGTTAAATGGGCTGCCAATGTGCATCCTTCAAGATGACACTTCAAGTCTGACTTGTTTCAGTTCGCATAATCAAGTATTTTTGAGTCAATTCTCTACTATCTTTAAAGCCTTTGGAAATTTGTTTCTGCACAAATCATTAGTTGGTATTATAAATGATACTATTTTAAATGACTGTTTTAAGGAATTTGACACTTGTCAGTTTTCTGCACTTTTGTTGAAGTCTGAGTATTGTGATGTTTTGCACGACAGACTTGGGCCGATTCCCTTACCTAAAGAGGTAACAGAGGAGTGGTTAATAAATGTATGGAAGTATATTCACTCAACTTGCCAACGGAAACAACAGGAAAACGAGAAAAAGCAAAAAAAGGAAAAAAAGAGAAAACGTAAAGAGAAAGAAAAAGAAAGACAATTGAAAGAGACAGAAAAAGAAAAGGCAGAAAAACATGTGGGTAGTGAAAGTGAAGGAGAAGGAGTGCTAAAAGAAGCTGTGGAAATGAAAACGGACAATTCATTAATTAGTGGATATAAGAGAACGAAAAAGAACGACAAAGACGCAAAAGAAGAAGTAGAACACGGGAAAACGCCTTGGGATGTGGTTTTAAAGGAAATAAACAGTCATTCCTTATTGCTTGTCAAGAAAGATGACCAAAATTTCCTGTTACCAGTTGGTAAAAGAAAACACGTACTTTATCTCAAACCTACCAAATCAACAGAAACAACTGCAACTGCCTTGGAAAAGAGTATTAAGATATTCACTCCTAAAATGTATTTTGAAAAACAAAAATATGTTTCGAGAAATGTTTATTCATGGAAAGTCTTGGATAATGTCTTTGGTAATTTTGAATCTTTTGAAGACATTGTGCATGCTATCGCATTTGCTTATGAAAACCACGAACAAGAAATTGCAGTAACACATGAAGAAATCGAAACAATCCTGTTGTATCTACAAACCATCACTAATGAGAAGGTCACCAGTGAATGTAAAGGAAAGCTGAAATCTTTGCCATTCTTTCAAAATTTTGATAGAACTTTTATAAGGGTGAATAGCAAACGAAGCATTATTTTGCCGGAGGAAATACCCGCAAATGGAATCAACGTTATTGAAGAATATTTCGATGTTGTGATCATAAAATATTCAGAAAAGTTTGAAACACTGTACAAATTTCTGGGTTTTGAAGTACCAACTTGGTTGGATTTTATCAAAGATTTTGTGATGAATGTTCTTGCCCGTTTTGATGAAAAGGCTACGATGGCACATCTCACTTTCATCAGAAGAGTGTTTGAAAACGGGGCGATGTCAAATTCCGATGAAAAAAATTTGATTGGAACTCTCTATCGAGTTAGATGTTTTATGAACAAGGAGAACAAGAAAAAACTTTGCAGAGAGCTGTACTGGACTAAAGAATTGCATTGTGTGGATGCTCCAATAATCAATCTAATGCAAAGCTAATCAGATTTTCCATCTGAGAAATTTTCATCCGATGTATGGACGTCGTTTTTGAAAAGATTAGGTATGGTTTCTAAAGTAGACACAGATCACTTCTTAAAATATGCGAGGATGTTGGAAGAAGAACAAGACATGGAGAAATTTCAGACAGTATCGAAACTTCTGTGTATAAAACTTAAAAATAGTATATACGATAACTTGCAAAAGGATGCTTCCTTTCTGAATCGGTTAAAAAACATCCGATTCTTAATTCCTCATAAGTTTGATAAGCAGCTGGAAAAACTACACCCAAGCCTGAATTCTACACAAGATCGCATTTGCTATAACAATGCAACAGATGCTAAGCATGGTCATTTAGTTTGGATTAACACCTTCGTACTACCCACATACGCCACCGATTGTTTGAAGCTAAAAGTGAATGAAGTAGAGGGAAAAGCATTTCCTTTAAAGAGAAAACTCGGGATTTTAAATCGAAAAGGACTTGATGCAAAATACGTAAAAGAAGCCGTGACCACACTAACCAATTTAGAAGAATGTTTAGAACCAACAAGATCAAGAACTTGCAAGCGCATCAAAAAAAATTACTTGGATATTTTTTCCAGGATTTTGTCATTTGTTTATGAATTTTCCCTAAAAAGGCAAGATTTTACGGCTGGTGATCTTTCAAATACAAGTTTTATTTTGGTTAATGATTCGAAGTACCTAGATACACCACAAAGGTCTTTGTTAGGGACAGAAGACTTTTCACAATGTTCGCCGTACTTGAACTCAGTACATACGAGGTATGGAAAATATTTTGAAATTATGCACACATTTGGCTGTTCAAAACACCCTTCGGCCGATCATTTTACTTCAATTCTAAGTGAAATGTACCATGCATCTAATGGTAAGCCACTTGACCCTAATGAAATACCAATTGTTAAGTTTATTTTGAACAAGTTTGCTGAAACCATCGTTTGGGATAAAAAAGTACATGAACCACTCTATCTACCAACTGTTACATTCAGTAGCAATGATAGACTTATACGACTGACAAATTCTAAGGAATCCATCTATGTAGATGATTTTTCAATGGAAGAAAGATTAAAGTACTTTAAAAAACCTTTAGTCATATATGATCATGAACATTGCTCAATCAATGAATCTCTGGTGAATAACTTACCTGATGAAATGAGGCCAGATGTTTTGAGCAAGTGTGTGAGCGAAGTTCTCGTGTCAGGTAATGAGACAAATTCAGATATCGAGCCAAGTCATATTGGAAAAGTGCTTCGAAAGAGAATAAGAAGTCAAGCATTTGTTGATGGAATAACACGGTTGATTATTAATGAAAGCAAAATGAAACCAAATAATCTCGGTGATAGAGTGAAAGCTGTTAGGATACAGATTATGGAAGAAATTCAAACTGAACTGAAATATAAGGATGAATCAATTCCCAAAAGTGATAAATCTGTCAATATTTACCCCAGATTAGGAGATCAGGATTTATGTATATACATCAAGAGAAAAGCGAAAGTAACCCCCAATCTGTTCACGTCAATTTCCACGGCATTATTCACATTTCTTGGTGAACCTTTCAAAAACAACAATAGTATCTGGTTGAACAGAGGTCGTCTGTAGAACCTATTACTTCACGGTTTCAGATGATTTTTCAGAAGAGTGCCAAGAGAAATCGTATGAGGAAATTATCGAAGAAATCAGATTTACACTCAGGTCTTTTAAAGATAAAAGTAAAGAAGAAAGAAAACCGGTTATCCGGCGTTTGTATCTTGCATGGCATCCGGACAAGCATCCAACAAACAAAGACTTGGCTACTAAGGTATTCCAATTCCTTCAAAATGAACTCAAGAAGCTTTATGGTGATGATATGGCTGGTAACTTTTCTTCGTGGGATTCAAGAACCTCACAAAGCCAATCCGCATATCAACAGTATTCACATGACTTTTGGGAACATTTTGATTCTGGCTTCGGAGAAGGACAACAAAATTCTTCTGGATCCCGCTCACGTACACATGTACCACCTAGCTTCAACCGAGCAAATCCACAACCACAAGAATCTAAAAGATGGTTCAAACAGTCGCAGTTTGATTTGGAAACAGCAACACATCATCTGCAAACAAACTCAACGAGTTTTGAATGGACGTGCTACCTTTCTCATCAGGTAAAAATGTCTTTCTCTTTGTTTATGTATGAACCGTTGGAAACAACGGTGTGGGGCGAATTTCACTTTTGAAAGCCTATAAGCTGCACCGAAGTAAGGGTCCTACTGTTGCGTATCTAGAGGTAGCTCGCGCTTAAGGAGGAGAGGCACACTAACAAGCCTTTTGATGCAAACAAAAAAGGACATTTAATACCTAAAGGGCAGAAATTTTTGAGATCACGAATTATTGCAGAATTTATTTTTTTCGAGTGAGAGCATAAAAATGTATTTTGAGGAACTAATCTTTGTGCGATTAAGGCATCTAAATGGGAAATAACAGCATTCAATGTTGCGACCGCCACATGACACAAAGTCACACAAGCTATGTCAAAAGGATATTTGGTCATTTGGTCAAATTTTTTTCCGCAATACATAATTATCGCAAAATGTAACTTTTTTATGTCTTCTTCACGCTTTGAGACGCTACTTACCTCATGTACGCTACTTAAATCTATATTTAGCTATCAATGAAAAGTTTGATTTTGTGCACTATCACCAAAACTGTTACTCCAGTAAAAACTTTCATCATACCTTTTAATGGGCTCGGATCTTCCGAAGAGTTCGATGAAAAGTAAAAACTCCAGAGGGATAGAAATAGATAGATTTACTAAGGTGTTTCGTTGAGATCTTTCTATACAACTGAAAAAGAATATGTAAAATAAATAACATATTTTTAAGAGACTCACAAACATTCCAAATGGGATTTTCGGGTTATTCTTTGTCTTAAAGTGCCTAGTTGTAATATCTTTTAAGATTTTGCCTCTAAAAATATTTCAAAGGTGTGTGTACTAGTACATTTCGAATTTTTTGCCCAATATCAAGACTTTTAATATCATACATCATTTTAGGATGAAGTTCTCTCAACCTCCACAATGGTTTTTGCATTCGTTATGTCTCAGTAGAAAACAGCAGCGTGTCTAGGGAAGGTTGCGCAAGCCAGTAAAGGAGAAAAATCGTTCAATTTATCTTCTTTTTTTTCAACAATAAAAATGATTTGCAAAGTTTTTCGCTGGATTGGTTATTATCTCAATTAACGTTTTATTACCGTTCTTTAGAACGCTTGTGATATTTTATTGTTTTTTTATGAACTGCAAATCGAATCAGATTACAGCTTACAAAACCCTTACGAAGCCCGACTTTTCTCCTTCTTTAAGCGCGGTCTACTACTGTATACGCCACTAGAAAATGCAACAGATCAACAAACACTGTCGACTCGGTAATGTGGTGACCACTGATGTACGGGTAAACGATGATGTAAGAATTGGAATGTGTTTACACTGGTACATGTGTATAGCTAAAGACATTCATTTGGATATTGACAAACATCTAATTAACGACCTGAGATTTAATTTGACCGGACATATATATATTTTTTAAATAGTCGCTAGTTCCTCATTTAGGTGCCATTTTTTGAGTTACAAACCCCTAAATTATCAATGTCATACTTTCATCGCAGACACAATGTGTATCCAAACTCAAGCTTAAGTATAGCGGTAGAGGGTCTACAGTTTTCTCGGTCGTATAGAAATTTTTGTCCCTCAATTGGAAGTGAAATTTTGAAAGTTCTAATTTGTAAAAATGATTTTACGTCGAGCTTCCCTCTTCTATATGAACTCTGGTTGCGCGTTCTACTTAACTTAGACTATGGAATAAACCTTCAAGACTTTAGTAAGAGGATAAGACGAACTAACAGATTATACTTTACGTCATTTAAGTTTACTTAACTTGGTATTCTCGTCTCACATATATTTTGACACCCACTATGACATCGCTACGCGTTATAGAAAACTTTAGATGTAGGAACAATGTCTGTGACTTTTAGGTTAAAATGTAAAACGTCCCTGTTCACGGAAAGGCTCAAAACGGAAGCCAATAATTTTTGATAAACACGGGCGCTCATAGTATTGAAATACGATTTTTTATATTTCGCCATATTAGTGAAAATCAAGATTTTCTCTGATATTGTACCGCAAGTATTAAAATTTATTTTCTGTATTTGTATTTAAGTTTATTTTTCTAAATCTTGGCCAAAGATTTATGCCTAGAGTTTATTTTTTTGAAAATTTGTACATGACTACAATACACACAAGGCGTCGCTAAAATCCCGTGAAAGTCCAACTGAGATTTTTTAAAGAAGCATTCAGGCCATCTATGAGACGTTTTGGAGATATTTTAAAGACGTCCTGTGTCTATTGGGCATAGAACTATTCATATATCAAGCCTTTATTCATAAATCATTTAATTTTTAGTAGTATTTTTTGAGTTTTTTTTCTATAGTAAGATCTTGTTTTAAGCCTTTAGCATAATTTAATGCATTATTGTGTAATCTCTTGTCTGGAACACCCCAATTTCCCTATAGTTTCGTTTATTTTCACGAGCCAACACTTTCATACTTTAAGGGAAGAAATTGTTTGCAGAATATGGGATTTTGTAATTTTTTCTCATATTAACACAAAAGTATGATTCCGTAAATTTCTTAAAAACTTGTCATTCCCGCAAAATATCGAAATTCTTGTACGGTTTCTATGGAAAGAGTTTACAAATTCGTAAATCGTAAAAGTCTGTTCTGTTCTTGTCTTCAAAATAAGGGTATGTGCAACCACATATTTTACGATCGGAAACCCTTACAGTGCATTTTATCAAAGTGAAAAAATACCCTAAAGGGCCGCGCCCAAACGTATGCATAAATATATGAGTTTTCTCCCCCGGGAGTGCAAAGTAGGTCTGATGTCAATAATCAACCCTGGGAGCGCGGATAACGTATATTTTCGTTCAGATTTGACTAAAATACCGCTATGTCTTAGAAGGTCTATAACTCATGAATGCATGAAAATCGCCCGATTGACCTATATATATTTTCTGAAAGATCATAAAATAAGCTTTATTCCCATTTCAAAGTCAACTTCTTTCTCTCTTTCCAGTGGTCTGGGAGTTGAGCGCTTTCTAAGGCTTGACGAAAATTGAATAGTAAATTTTAAGTTCTGGCTTCATTTCTAGTAGATTTAAGCCAAATTGGAGTGTTTTCAAATTTTCACTACCTCTACTTAAGCCTTAGAGCGCGGATAACAGGGGCAGATTTATCAATAACTTCAACTTAAGGGTGGGAGAAATCAATGCCCCTTCTGCCACCCCCAAGTTCATGGTTGATTTGAAAAGGTATTCAAGTGGCACTGAATGAATAATTATATGTAAAACGCTAAGATCACAAGGATCAAACGATGTATGGGTGTAGGTATATTTTATATAAAAATTGAACTTTAGAAAGTCGTTTCAACCGTTAGCTTAATATATATTGTGTTGTTAGCTATCATCGCCTAATAGGTTTAACCTTATTTTTCTACAATTTCTTTTTCATTTCAATTTACCTTTTAAAACAGAGGTTAAGACTTTGATTTCATTAAAAGATTGTTTTCAAAGTTTTCATCTTCGATTTTTTCTTTTTCTCTTTTTTTCACCCAGTAGCCAATGAAATGCATGAATGAACAATGAAAACAGCCAATCACAGTGCCGGATTATAGCCGCGTTTATGAGCCGTTCTGCCTTTTTATCTTGAAAGAAAGTAGACAGTAAATACAGTAGTATACAGTGATATATAGTAAATATCAAAAATTGTTTTTTCACATTTTCTCCGATTTTTGCAATTTAGCTTTTGGTCTTTGGTTAGTCAACTTTGCCATAGCTTGGGCCAAAAAGAATTAGGAGCCTAAAAATGAGAGCAGAGCTCATTTATTTTAACCTGATTTTAAACACTTCTGAAGCCATCATCATCTAAGGAGTATATTAAGATATCTTTACAATAATGGTTAGTATAGTTTATAACAGGGTATTAGCACAATAGGATTATTTAGCGCACCGAATCCTTTTTCGTCGTTTTGGTGTTGTATGCCTTTCAAGTGCGAAATACCAAGACGATGCTGACAGTGCAAGGCGTTGGGTCATGTGTCAGGGCAGCCATCCGTAAACCTTCACTGTTTATATTGACATCTCGACATCCGAAAAGTTATTTGGACGTATCAAGGCGTTGGTCCGTCATCCCAGTGGGCAAAATAAGTAAAAACCTAGTGCGGAGGAGTGTTTTTCTTTTTTAAACGGTACGTAGACTGCGCGCCGTTTAAAATGAAAACACTCCTCCACATGGGTTTATTTTCACGAATTTGTCTACTGGGATTGGCAAGATTTGCTTTGTTGATTACATTTTTCGATGTCATTGCCACCTTTGTCCCTCAGACTACCATGTCTAGTATTTGAAAAGGTCCAAAATTTCAAGCCTAAATTCCTGAACAGTGAAATTAAATAAATCTTAATTAAAATTTGGTGTCAAAAGAATAGCGCTTTTTTTTCATTTCAAAAACTGTTAGGTATCATCATAGTCATTATAAAACTTCCCGGTTTGGAGGGCTTTTGTTTCGATCTTTTGTCAACATTATAAGCTTGAGCTCAAAAAATGGGTTTGTTTGTCTAACTATTTGATCACATGTTTTAAAAAAATTGACAAATCGCAAAATGAGCAAAACAAATACTGTCTATTGTAAAATTTTGACAGTAAGCTCATTACATAGCCTTCCAGATCGGGGAATTACACAATGACTATGGTATTATTTGGAACATCCCTCAAGGTTTCAAGAGTTAAAATAATTTGAAGCCTAAGGGTTTAAGGGATGGAACCATATCAAGCCGTCGGATGACGTCGCCTGAAAAAACGTTGAAACGATGATGGTTTTGTGCTAACAGGGAAAATTCAAAATCCCTGCAACAGTAAAAATTGGTCTTCAATAATAACAGTTAATTGGCGTAGACACATGTTAGAAAAGTAAAAAGAAAGTTTATTGTCTAAGCCTCTTTTTGAACAAAAACACCTGTAAAGAAATGGCGCGAACTTAGTGTATCTTGGGAAAAGTTTTTTTATCTAGTTAAAAACAAGTTTTTTGGTACTTACAATCTTTTCATTTCCATGTAAAATATACAACAATATACAACTATCTTAAAAATGAACATTCTATTTACAATCAGTTATGTATAGACAAATTATAACACCAATAATTTAAAATCAAATCAAGTGGAATAAATAATATAAATGAAATATACAATAAAAATGAATTTTAAATAAACAAATCACAAAAGCAAAACCATAAATTTTTATTTTTCCCATAGCAAAATAGTTTGAAAATCATTCTTTTAGCGGTGTGCGCTATTTCGGAGCGACTCGCTGGATTCGGGCGATTCGAGCGCGCCAATTTCCTTTGCGTGGATCTTCCGCACATGTTTCTTTAGATCGAAATTACGGCAGAAACCTTTACGGCAATATTGACAGTAAAACGGCTTTTTCTCATTGTGTGTGTACATATGAAAAGTCAGGTTGTATATTTGGTGGAACGATTTCGAGCAAACGTGACATTTATACGGTTTGATCTGAGAGTGCGTGAGAAGATGGTTTTTGTAGTTTCCCTTTTGGTGAAAACCTTTGTTGCAGATATCGCAAATGAAAGGCTTGTATCCTAAGTGTATCCGCATGTGTGTATTCAGCGTGGAAGAGCGATTGAACGACTTGCCACATTCTTTGCACTTGTGCGGCCGCTCTTGCGTATGGATGATTTTATGTCGACATAATGTGCTCGCTTGACGAAATCCTTTCCCGCAGATCTTACATTTGAAAGGTCGAGCACCTGTGTGGACTGGCAAATGGCGGGTGAGATTATAATGTGCGTTAAATACCTTACCACAAATGTGGCATGAAAAAATCTTTCCTTGGTTGTTATTATTGGTTGAACGGCGCTTGCTTTCGTTTATAGATACATCGTTGTGTTGTGCGGAGTTGGTGTGCAGCCAATATGATATATGCGATTCTTTCTCGTTCTGCTCTTTAAGTGACGTCCCTAAATCCGCCAGCAATGATGATTTTGACGATACAGTTTCCGTCGGCGACGGTATAATCAATTTGTCGGAATATTCCATGCCGGTAAAAATCTTAACATCCTTGCATTTGGAATTCTTCGGGAAGTTAGAGGGGGCGATGTTATCTTGGTGACGTGATGGTATCTCAAATGAATTCTTCTTCAACATGGTACCAGCATACTGTATGTTGGCGTGTAGCTTGAGCAAAGTTGCTGAAGGCGTCGATGAAATACTAATGCACTCTGATGAAATTTGATCTAAAATTATTTGAGGAAAATATGAGAGGTATGTCAATGTTTGCTTAGGAAAACGCTGACAGCAAAGCAACGGTATCAACAAACTATTTATGAGAACTACGTCTTTATACAAGAAGCAAATACCTTACTTACCCAAATCTCCAAAACACCGATAGATGCTTTTCGATGGTTTCTTGATCAAGAATGATCGAGGCATTTTTCATATTTGTTAATGAAATACAATACTGTTAACTTCAGTAGTGATATATATCAACTGAACATATTTTTATTTAGGCTCATCATAAATAGCACTTCTTCAGAGCTTTATTTTATTACGATTTTATTAAGATAAGATTCCCTAGCCTGGATACCTACAAAACAGGGTTTGGCTCGTAACACACAATGATGCATTGTTTTTCCAATTGTTCCCCTTTTGTCTTTCCTCTAAGAGTAAAACAATAACAATATAATTTCTCTATATGCAGATTTGTATCGGAATTCTCCTTGTATTGTGATTTGCATGAAAAAACAGCTGAACTTCAAAGCTATTAAGAATTGGTGAAAAGAGAAAAAGCCAAGACGATTAATGAATCTCATTGGTCGCCTGTGATTTCTCTGGAGGCGCTCACTCAAATGGTTTATTTTGAAAAGAAAATAGAATTAAAATACAGGGCTATTGTTCTTTTTTAGGGGAAAATGTTGCCCCTTCATATATCATTTACCTATAACTTCGACTTTTAAAAACAAATTATGATTCAAGTTTATAAAACAACATTTCTTATTATTGATTTCTATTATAAACCCGATTACTTGGCGCGAAATTTTGATATATATTTTATTCTATAAATTTCCCTTTCCTAATTTTCAACTATTTCCTTTTTAATGCTCGCTGTACGCGGTGACTATTTTCTTTCTATTATAATTATTATTAATATCAAACTTATTCTAAAGATTTTGATAAAATGAACTTTCCATAAACTCAAGGAAACAGTAAAAACCCTTGAAAATAGCGCTTTTACACAGTTGGTCAAACGTAAAGAGGGCAATGACTTTATTTACAACAGATCTGGAGGGTTATACAGAATTCACAGTGAAAAAATATAAAGCTCTGTCATTTTTACATTTCTCTAAGTTCTTTAGAAGAATGGACACGTGCCAGAAAACCTTCGACCGTTTGGGGAATACTGTTTTTATCATTTTTGTGTACTTCAGCAACGGTGAATTCTTCTTGTCTTCA
Source organism: Darlingtonia californica (assembly GCA_032270445.1). Classification (NCBI taxonomy): domain Eukaryota; kingdom Viridiplantae; phylum Streptophyta; class Magnoliopsida; order Ericales; family Sarraceniaceae; genus Darlingtonia; species Darlingtonia californica. The sequence goes on along the minus strand of JAUBWS010029444.1, from coordinate 5,191 downwards.
ACAAAGTTATTGTAACAAATGAAAAGAGTTGGAAAGTAACATAATATTCACATATTAGAAAATCTATTAAATCGAAATATAAATATCAGTTTTAAAAATATAATGATACATTGAAACTTTGAAATGAACTTTAAAATTAAACAAAAAATAGAAATGAAAGAAGAAGAGAAATAATAAAAAGGAGAAATAATTAAAAAATGAAATTTTCTTTATCAAGATATTTTTTGTTTCTAATGAACTCTTAAATAGATAATAACGGGGGCTTTTCGGGATATTTTAACGGGATATTTATAAGAATCAATGATCTTAAATATTTATTCAATAAACGAAAATAAATTTATTCTCTAATGGCAAAATGTATGCCTCCGCACAGCGAAAATTACAAGACTTAATTTCTTACTAGTAGTATTACTATTAGTCATTTAATTTCCGAATTATTACATTGATGGTCATAAAAACATTTAAAGAGTACTTTTAGCAGACCTTACAGCCATACATATGGTGGGATTTGTCTTAGGGGATCAGAAAATTATAAAATTTGACGGGGGCTCATATTAATGCGGAGTGTTGATAGGTCCTTTTGGGAAAAGGGTAAAAAGCTACTAAAGAGCGCCAATTTAAAGAAGTTTTCAAATTATATTTCTTATGTTTCTTTCATTGAAATATTTTTTTCAAATGACGAGAAAAGTATTTTAATTTTAAATTCACAATAAGACAAAATCAAAAAAATCACAAAAATCTAGCTTAAGTTAACGTACAATTTAGCATATATACTATATGTTTACGCTATAATACCAAAGCAAACTATTGAAAATGTCCAGTTGAATAAATCTATATTATTGAAAGTGAACAACTCAATGTATTTAGACATTTAAAAATCCCAAGACTCTTCTCTTGGCTCTTTTGACTATTTTCAATTTTCCAGTAGTCTTTTCCAGAAATTAGATAAATTCTAGAGCTTTCAAAGACTTTCAAAGATTTTGAGGACTAAATGGCAACTATACTCTGAGTATCATTTAACTGGGACAATATTATGCAGGGAGAAATTTTTGCGTTATTTCGCGGATTTGCCGAAAATAAGTGCCACGAAAATTCTATTACTTCGATACGCTGATTCATCTTTAAATGCGCTAAATTAATGGTTGCACTATTTTAAGGAAGTGATCAATTGCAGACAAAAAATTATTGGGACATATATAATAGCGATTTTTTGGTTTTAAAAAACATGCGACCTTCAATTCGAATTCACATACTTTCCTTAATTTCGTGCAGCGATTTTGCGACATTTAATTTTTGCGATTTGTGCAAAAATCGCAAAATTACTTGTCAAAACTAGACGTCCTTTAGGTAAAATTTTACGACCTTAATTTGTGAGGGGTACTTTTGAAAGAATAAAATCTTTTCGAAACCAGATATATGATAAAAAGTTTAACAGTTCCGTAATTGTAAAAGCAAAACGTTCTAACAAAATGGACATGAAATATATATACAAAAAGACTAAACAAATTATAATCGGATAAAACGAGAAAAAGTAAATGTACAAAAAAAATTCATTTCTTTCGATTTCAAAATATTCTTTCAAAAATGGTCCGCAAAGCTAAACCCCTTGTCTTTTTTTCCAATTTAGCAACTTGGCTACCAGTTTCCCATCATTTGAACTGAATAAACTGCTTGATTTTATTCATTCAATACGATAGTTCTAGAGAGCTCGGTAAAAGGTGTATATTTTTTTATATTCTATCATTTAATGATTATTTTCTAATATAAATCTTTTTGTTTTGTTGTGAAACTGATCTTTTGGTGGTTTTGGTTTTAAGATTACTTCTATAAGAATACGGGCGTTTTCTCGCTTTGATCATATATATATTTCGTAAAACCCCCTTTGATAAAAAATAACATCATCTATAAGCTTTATATCTCTATATTGCTGTCTCTCTATAAAACCCATTTCCTAAATTCATTTTGGCGTTTGTATTTTGTTTTTATATTGATGTAATTTATACTTTAGGGGCTTACGTATAACCGAGATTAAACATCATCCACAATAGAAATGTTATATGCAGTTCTTCTTTGAAAAACACAATATTGGATAGTTTGATATGTTGATGTAGTTATATAATACTCTAATTCGTTCGTTTCACATCAATAATACATGAATTTATCAAAACCATCCCATTTCGTTTATTGACCCTTATACTAGAGCTCAAAATACGTATTTTGTTCTAAAAATTGACCATAATACCTCAGAGTATGGAACACCTGAATGTGTGATTTTGTTTTGAAATTGACTTTAAATACCTCCATGATAACACCTAAGAGTTGAGAATGAATTAACCCTTAGTCCCAGCAAAATATATATTAGATTATATTATACCCATAAATTTAGATTGAAATTAGGAAGAGTGATTTAAAAATCTAAAAACAGGAGGGATGATTCCTTGTTGTACAAAAGGTTTTCTCGCACGTTTAGCGAATTTTTAGTGAGGAAGGGATATCAAGTACCTTTCAAACAATCCTTCCTTCTTGGCATCACATATTTCGCAACATCAACTGATTGTTATTCACTTACATTTGCTGAATGCTGGTAAGTGAAAGCTATTGGTATTTTGAGTTTGAAAATAAGAGCTTGGAAAGTTAAAGAATTTGAAAAAACTTTTAGATTTTAGAAAGTCTTTAGATTTTTATTTTCAAAAATCTTAAATTTTCTTTCTTCTTAACAACGTGGATGATTTGATTATCAAGTTAATTACGTTTATTTGTGATATTACTTACTGTATCAAATTAAACTGCACCTATTACTATAGTTATAAGAAATCGTGAGACTCGTCTAAAAATCAATTTTTAAAAGGTTCATTATATTAAGAACTAAATATTTTTAACCTGGGGACCACAAGTTAAGGGGCGGGAAAAGCATTTTTTTATTAGAGGGGCCACAAAGAAAATCGTAATTCCTAACATATGAAAGATTTTGTATTTCGTGTGTAGAGTCGTTAAATAATTGCATGAAAATTATCTATTTCACGACGTAAAAGAAAGAAAATGACTGCCAGTGAATATATTGGAGGGGCCATACCCCCCAGTCGCCTTGCTCCCTCCGCATCTGGAGTTTCTGCTGGGGAATTGAAAATATAATGCATCTTCCTCAAATAGGGTTTCCTTAAATTGGAATTTTTTTAGCTGTTGTCTTTGCAATCACTAAAATAGGGTTTCATTAATCGAAAAAATTATTTGCTTAACTTGGTTGATTTTGTTGCGTGAGTCTTTCTTAATTTAATTAAACGCCCTCTTTTTTAACACTAGCCGTTTAATTACGATTTATTTGCACAGGGAGTCTTCATATAAAATTCTTCTATGTGTTTATCAGGTGCACATCAAATAAATAAAATAAATAAGTAAACAAATTAAAAAATGAAAATGATAATGAAAAAAAATCATCTCAATACATAATTGAAGTCTGATCGCGGAAGTGCTTTTGAAGAACTGAAATTGAAAAATAATTGGAAAAGAAAATATTTGAGCGCGCTTTTTTGTTTTGTTGAAATCTGATGGTCAAATGTCTGATCATTCCATTAAAATAGAGTTACAAAATCGTTAAAGATAATTGAAATACGGATAAAATGGAGCAGCTTCCTTGAACGATTAAAATTTGATCAGAAAATATATATCTAATCATGGAATTGGGGAACAATAGAATTGAAATAAAAAAAAAGAAAAGTGGAAAGGATTAATGAATCTAATAAATAAACGATTTCAGACACTTTGTATGCAAATTCCTAGTATAAAAACCTTTATCCGATAATTAGATTTTGCTCATGGGCGCGCAATTTTGTTATTGTCTACGCCTCCTTCTCCAACTGTTACACTCATCAGAAGCCTTTTATTAGGTAAGGTAATTTCGTAGGATAGCAGAAGCCTGGACGACATTACTGTCAAGGAAAATGTACATTAAAGGAAAGACTTAATCGAGAGAATATCTGAGCAATATTTTGTGTTAGAAAACGAAAGATTTCCGCTATGTTTTTCGGTAAAACTCGAAAGAGTGTATGGGGGTATTACAACACCACGCGTGGTTAGATTAAATCTGGTTGGTTGAAGCAAAAGAAACCTTAGTTTTATGAGATTAAGAGCTTGAACATGAAAATAAATGCTGATTAAATACTTCAAGCCACAGTATTTTTTTACTATCATTTTATTTGATCAAATAAATTACTGTACACCTTTATTTAGATTTTATTTTCTCAAATGCAATGTTCGTGAAGAGACTGTAGAAGAAATAAAGATAAAAGTGACTAAAATGAGAACAGATGATTTCAAATGAGTTTTCCAAAACGGCCGGCGCTATTGAGGCTCTCGAAAAGTCACCTGGATCAGATTTGAATGTCCTTTGAACCATTTCAAAATGTTTTCCTCTCCAACTGATCAGCGACAAGCGATGTACACCTGTACATGTTTTATTTTTCAAAAAAAAGGGCGAAAGAAATAGTAATGAATCTAAAAAATTCAATCTTTAAAATTCTGTGGTAAAACATTTTTAATAAAGAGCAACACCAAAAGTATATAAATATAAGAAAAATACGTCGAAAAAATATCATAATAAAACGACCATGTAGCGCTTTAGCTTTGATTTTTCTTTATATTCAATTTCAATTTCATAAACTAGCCATTAAAATCAAGTTATTTCTCTCTCTTTTTTGTCTTATTTCTTTTAGGTATATATAGATCTTTTAGTTCTTTTTTTTTCACATATAAAAAAGCTAGTCCAGGCGCCCGAGCCCGTATTTACCGCCGTTTAAGTCTGTCTTTTGTTTTGGTCTGATGAAATAAAGACATAGAAATGAATTTGTATATATCAGCGGAAAATAATAACTAAGAAATCAATGATAAAAAATAATGGTAATGATAGATAATGATTTTCAAAATATATAAGTAAAGATATAAATGAAATATAGCTATGTAAGAGATAAAAAGGGAATGATATTTCTTCAAAAATAAAAGAGCTAGGAGAAAGGACAAACTTATGTATTGTTGTGATATAGAAATGAGATCAGGGAGTATTAGCATAAATAATTTACATTTCCCTAAAAAGGGCATCAAAATATAAAACTATTTACAAAAAATTTACTAAAAGGATTTAAGCCATTTCTTATCTCGTAAAACTTGAATTTTGAAATAATTTTGAAAACCTATCTGA
>JAUBWS010029333.1:0-19817 GCA_032270445.1 Darlingtonia californica | reverse complement strand
TCTACAGTAATTGCTGCTAAGCTCATCAGTGAAATGGACAAGGACACTGAAACCATTTCAATTTCCAGTAAAAGTCTGATTTCCTTCAAAACCTTATTATCAGGCTGCTGTTTCTCATACGAAATTAGAACTGTGACAAGGATAATGATTATACCAAGAACAAAATCCGACAATGCCAAATTGAAAAAATAAACAAAGTTCTTTCTCCTACAGCTCTTCGACGTCATCATGAAAATAATCATACCGTTTAATATGATCATCAAAGATCCGGCAGCAGGGCCCAAAACATTGAAGAGCACTTCTTTGTATTTCATTTTGATTTCTTCTATCGTTTTTCGCTCTCCAGCTAGTTACTATATACTGTTGAAATATTTTAGTGTACAGCTGTCTTTTAGTCAGATCGTCCACGCCATTATTCTCTCAAAATTCAACAAACTTTGATTTATATCCTGGCATAGAATTGATAAAACAGACTAAAGGCTTACAATATTTGTATAATAGCCCATTAAGATATGTACTTCAATGTACTGTATGTATTTCAATGGAAATATACCATAAGTTTATTACACAATCAGAAAGCAATGTTTTTTTCCAATACAAAGCACCACAATTTGATAATTTGATTAATCAAATGGAAAATTGTACATCTAAACCTATAAAAACAAATTATTTAGGGGAGATTCTTAGCGTGAAAGAGATCCTTGAATTGGCTTCAAAATGTAAGCCAACTTTGTAGTTCCATGATAGTTACGTCAATATTGTAATTAAACGATTCTGACAGGCCCCTTTCAGAGCAAATAATATTTGATTCGTTCAAGTTAAAAAAATCAATATTTCGTTACAGCCAAGAAAAAGATAAACAAAAATTTGTGGAATATTACACTAAGCTCATTTCCTTTGTTTCTTTTTTGCCCAGATATAAGTTTTGTACTTGCCACTCTAACTAACGCACTTCCAATCTTCACCATTTGGTAATTATAAACACAAAACTCGAAGGCGCTTCACCTGTACTCAGGAAGATTTTAGAGGTTGTGCCCCCCCTCCCCCTAAAAATGTTAGATATTATTTTTTTCTACCGTGTTGTGTGTTTTATAAACCGAAATCCTGATAAATGTCCATAGGAAATATTTTACAAAGAATGCTTAAAATAAATTTTCTAACACTTATATAAATAAGTAAATATGTGACGGTTTACGGGAAAAAGCGGCATAAAGCTAACCATAATTTACATACAAATTGCGTGTCGCTTAAACAGAAATGACCGTTTTTTCATGATTTTGCAGTCGGGTGGAGAATGATTGCAGTAAAAATGACCGTGCCCCCTTTTCCCATGGACTGACACATATAAGTTTTTCATATTTCATTGACTTGAACCCTTTGATTCGCTTTAAGAAATTATCACCACGTTATGTTCCAGCTAGAGCTAACGTTTTAGATGTTTAAAAAACAGTTTTTTCTCCCTTTCATCCTTTTTCATTTGATGGATCTTGTAAGGCATATAGATCAAATTTCAGCCATATCACAGGAGGAATTGTCTTGGCAGACCCTTCTTATTTATGTTAATTTGTGTTGTTCGAATAAAAAAAATTAAAATATCTTGCATTTTTTCGGCGATCTAAGAGCTTTAAAATTTCATAAACACCAGTGCCCCACCGGATCAAAGTCTCTGGATTCGGGTCTGTATTTTGTAGATAAGATAAGGACCCTGTTAGGACACTTGTCTAGATATATTAATGTTATCTTCGGTAGAGTTCCAACGTGCGACCACATATAGATTCTCGGTAAGTGGCACCCTTTGGAAATCATATAATCCCTTAAATAACAACACTGGCTTTTTGGGTTCAATAGGGATATCTGCTGCTTGGGATTTTTTCTATTCCTTCCCTGTTGTATTTCGCTGAATATTTCTTCAAGGCCCCAGCTATAGAGAGTACACAGTATAACTTTTTCGATATAAAATAAAAAGGCACATTTTAAACAGTTTCAGTGCCACAGACTATATCTTTCGATATAATCCATTTCCTAATTAATGGATAAACAGAAAACCAGACCCGGCTTTACGCCATTTAGTTCGTGGCCTTCTTTTTGATAACATCAGCTCAAAGTATAGAAAGAAATATCAAAATATCAGAAAAAAATTGCAAAACAAAATCACAAAAAACGTCATGTAGAATAAAACAAATCTCAAGGAGGAATCTAAAAATAAAAAATCTCGTATATCAAATTTTTGAGTACTTCATCCTCGAACAACATTTCATATTTTGTTCAAATGAGAAAACAATTTCATGCAAACGCTGATCAGAAACCAGGTAACCTTTTTTATGATATATTTTTCTCAACCCAATAAGTCTCAGTGAGTAATTTTAATTTAAACTTCAAGTTTCCTAATTTTCCAAATGTAATTTCTAAATGTTTCTGCAAATCAAGTCGAAGAATCAAAACTGTATTTTGTAATTTTTTGGATTAGATCAATTTGTTGAATTTTTCTCCGTCCTTTGGACGTCTTTATAAGGAAAATAACATCTGCCACTTTCAATTCATGAAATAGTTCAGGAAGTAATTATTGAAAAACATTCAAAAAGTTATTAGGAAATTTAATATACAGGGTGTCTGGAAAAAAACACTAACACTTTTTCAAAAAAATTGATTTAAATTTTTGCAAAGTGATTATACATCGCAACATAAATCATATACTGTTCAAATGACAAAGACGAAAAGTCATTCGTTTTTCGTCTTAGAAGAAAAACGGATTTTTAATTTTTTTTTAATTTTCGTTTGTCGTTTCTCTTGAAAAACGGTATTCTAGAATCCTATTTTCTTGCATATCTAGCTTCAATAGTGTAGAAATTTTCACCTAGAGTCTAATGATTTAAGGCAGTGGATTTTGAACATCGTGACCTATTTCGATTTTGCGTTTTTCAGCTAACACTTACATTTAACAATTTCTACACTCTTATCAAACCTATTACTGAAGAAATTGATATGAAAACTTAGCCTGGTTACTTTCCGGAGGCACGGCAAAGAAACATGATTATCTGAGTTTGTCTGTCAATTGTCTCAGTCAGTAGTCTATTGATTCTCTCTTCCTATGCTACCCACAAAACCCTCCGCTGCAACTCTTCCACTCGACATTCTTACGTCTACTAAGTATATTTTCAACAAAATATTTTTTTATATATCTATGTTTAACGCAGCATATACGTTCTATAAATTATTATTGTAAGACGAACTAATATGTTTTGGAGACAGGAAGAAATCAATAAATAATCAAAATAAAATATAAATTTTACCGTAACGTGTTTTATCACTTATCTTATTGTTTTTTTTAAGTTACTGGAAAGAAAAATTTCCAATTAACTTTTTGAATATCTATGATATACAATTTCAGAAACTTTTGACTCATCATTTTTCAAAATACTTTTACAAAATATTGTTAAAAAATTGAGTGCTTAGTTTTGAAGAGCAGGTGAAAGAAATCGAGTTTCTCAACGAAATATCTAAACGAAGACTTTAATTCTGGATATATTAATTAGCGCTGTATTTAGAAATTAAAGTAAAGAGAAATAAAGCGCAGTACTCTAACTTCAGGTGGCTAAAGTTAAGCTTATTCGGCTTAACCATATTGTAAATCAATCGATAGAAAATTTAATGTAGAGCAAAAATATGTTAATTAGACAAACTGAATATGAGTATCATCCTCAAAATAGTACAAATTGTCCAGAGGGTGATTATAGTGATGTTTCGCTATTATGACGTCATTATTACATATTTCGTGATAATGTGACTCAATATTCATGAAACTTTGCACAAATTTTCTTTGAACCATGTATCAGTGTGCTAAGTTTAGTTTTAAAAGAGAAACAATGCGAGGAGTTTCTAAAAACCCTAGGCTGAATAGGGTTAAGGTACAAACCAGCTAAGATTTGGTATCCAACATGAAGTTTTTTATATTATAACCTTTAAAGCTCAGAATACGTAACGTTCAGATTTGATCAAAATACCGTTATGTCTTCGAAGGATAACTCCTGGATACTTGACATATATGACCCATAACACGAGCTTTCGTTTTCTACCAAACTTCACCAGTTTCTCACTTTCCAGTGTCGAGAAATATAATTTCAAGTTTTCAGAAATGTTTAAAAGATCTCTGGAGATTTTCAAAAAGTTGAGTGCGTTCTAAGGGTTAAATATTTAGCTTCAGCTTTTTCATCTTCATTCTGCTTCTTAGATTTCGTAAATTCACCAAGCTATACAATTTGTAGATGTAGCGCTATTCAATCAAATCTTAGAATAGTGTTGCACTATGTTATCTTTCCCACGATACCAAATTTATTTTTTTGTATGAAAATGTTTTGAGGCATTTCAATTTTGCGGTTTAGCCTGAGTGTCACATTTTGCGGCATTTCAATTTCACCGTTCGATGCTATATACAAGGAAGTCTTTGTGTTATAGTTGAGTCGAAATTTCTTCACATGAATAACAAAATTGGCACAAAACGTTGTCTCATAGGTCACGTGGTGTTAAAAAAACGTCGAAGTAGTATTTTGGACAATATGCATGTTTTTTTGAAAAGTTTTAATTTTGCGGTTGGATCATGGCAATATTTTGTGGCAATTTCAATTCTCGGTTTTTTGATCGTGAATGGAAAACCGCGAAATTTTTGATGCGCGAAATTTTCATGCAATGAAGTGATGAATAATTAGTTACAACAGCGTTTTAGTTGATGTAGATGAAACTACAACACAAAATCTAGTAGTGAAAAACATAAAAATCCAGGAAATTTTTTGATCTTTGAACAAACACTCAATAAGTGACTAGCATATTAGCAAAAACTCTGTTGAATCACTTTTAAGTAGTGGAGACAAATGCCTTGTTCTGACCTACCTGATATAAAAGGAAAAACGCTCGTTGCCCAAGTTAGGTATTCGGAGCTGAGATTATAAACTTTAAATTTACTAATTTTTGGCTTACCCCCTGTTTATTTGAGGTCTTTGCTTTGCACTAAGCAAATACAAAGAAATAAGATCCTCAACATTTACATAGTCGATAGTAAAAGCGATACGTAGCTCTAATATTGAAATCTCATAAGGTTTAGGTTTTGTCTTAATCCTAGGTTACTGTGTACATTATGTAAAGGAAGCTTTAACTTAACCCTTATTTTTTGAACACGTCATAAATAGATGTAAAATTAACCAAAATGACAATCTTAGTCTTCTAAAGGCTTTCTTTTAATTCCAAACTTTATAATTTTTTTTAATTAGTTTTTTCTGTTTTTGGTGTCGAGAAATTCATTTGAAAGTTTAGCAGAATTTGGCTGATCATAGAATTTTAGTCATGTTCAAATGATCAATTTGCTATATATAACTTCCCTTAAATTGTTGCCGCTATCTCTTGCCTATTCCAGATATTATATTTCTTCACTAGAATTTTAGCTTGGCATTCACTGCAGATCTAAAAGCCAACTAAATAAAGGTTAAGGTCAGCTTGTATTTGCCGATCTCTTTTACTGATTTTCTCGGCAAGCCGACGTACATTATGCGGTAAGATCGACAAAACCGATCTCAACTCTTTGTTTCATTTCGAAAGGTTTGTCTTAAATAACCGAACAAGAATTTAAGAAAACAATTTTAGTTGTATTTTCAGTCATTATACGCAGCCAACCGAGGTCCTGGAAAATACGTATTTCTTCATGTTAAAAAACAACGTGCTTTACCTCTATTCTCTAGATCGGCTCGAGATTAGCAATGGCGACCTAAATTTGACACAAAAATTTCTTCCGCGTATTATTTCTAACTTTTAGATAGATCGGAAATTTTTTTACACTATCGTGCTGATCTAATTTTATATGAAATTCCAGGGCTGACTGCTCTGGCTAACCCCATGGGCGGATAGAGACTATGTGAAAGTTGTTATTTCACACAATCAAGTAGTCTAAAATTACCAAAATCGGAAAAATTCTATAGACATTTCGGGAAGAATCGGGGAAATTTAATCAGAAAATCAGAAAGGTTCGGGATTTTCACATGGTGGTTTGAAGAGTCTGTATCCGCCCCTGAACCCTCATCCAACCATCATCATTTTGGAAATTCGAGCGCACTTTACCCGAACTCAAATTCAGGTTAAAAAGAACAGTATCTCCATAGCAGTGACCCTGGCCTTAAGAGGGTTGAAATTCAGTCTAAGAAAATTGTGTTTAATTGTCAACTTGACCGAAATCGATTTAAGTTCCCGAAAAGGTCTTATTCATCAAGAATGGAGATATTGTGGTTGTGGTACTTTAATAAAGTCTTTGTTTAAGTTCTATAAAATCTACAATACTCCGGAAATAACAGGGTTAATTGTTTTTCAAAGTTAGAAATTGAGTGAACCATTAATGTCTTTAGGCTAGGATGTGAAGATTTCTTGTAATCAGTGAAAATCAACAGAAGAGCTAATTTTGATGCGAGCAAGTCCTTCTTTATAATATAAGCAACTTTGTCTACAGAATATTTATGATTTTTTTCAATTCTTTAACCACTTCTGTGCTGTGTTTGTACCAAAATATTGGAAACCTTTGGAGAACGCGGTGTGCTTTACAACTGAAACATAGAGTTTTTTACAAGAAAAATAAGCTATAGCTGTGGTTTTAGTTAATCTGCATAATTCTACCTGTCTGAATGATTATGGGTTAAACTATATAGTACGTTCATAGAAGACAGATTTTTTTTGCTACCAAAACGCTTTACTTCAAACTTTATTTCTTTTTTTTTAAATAGGAGACGTGGCAAATAAAGCTCTCGAAACGTTCGAAAAACGGTATCAAAAAAAGTAGCTAGCTTTGAGAAAGGTTAACCGATCTGATACAAGTACTGCGGCCGTTGAAAAGACACAAGCTGAGTATGACAAGTATGCATTTTTTCATTGGTATGATGAGTTCCAACGACCACGTAAAGCTGCTACAAATACAAAATCCATGAGATATAGTGGGAAAAGCTTCAAAGAATTATTGAATGCGATAAATTCGGCTTCTGATAAAGAAGGAAGTGCTGCAGTCGATAAGAATATTGACGACGATGGTCCCTCTTATGAAGAAAGCAGCGATATTGAGGAACTCGAATCGCCTTGTGATGAAAGGAACAATGAACACCATGGTAAAGAAAAGGTTCAGAAAACATCTGAAAGACCACCAAGAAGAATGAGCAGAAAAGACATTGAAGCGAAACAGATGCTTTAATCGGTGTCGTGACTTAGCAAAAAGTATAAAAAATCGAAAACCGGACCCTAAAGTAGAGAAGAATTTCAAGGATTTGTTTGGTTCTTCTATTCCAATGGAAATTTATAAAATGCCAGAGCAACTGAAATGCATGGCTAAGAATGAAATAAATCGGGTTAATTCAATTATCAAATGATAATGTTCAACAATAGTCAACCAAACAACACGTTGGGAAATCCTATGCTATCAACTCACACTATTCCAAGCGCCCATCATTTCTACACACGGGCAAGCCAAAATGCGCCCGGAGTAGATCAATAGCTTTGTTAAATAACGACATGTAACTTTTAAAACCTCAATCCAATTCCCTTTGAATAACCCAATAAATGCTACCCTGCCATCAACACCATCCAATTTAAACTATCCTGGTCAAACAACAGATGTATTTAACAGCAATAGTCCTGCTTATTAATAAAATGTTTTTTACAAACTATGTTTAATAAAGTTGACAATCAAAAACAAATTGTTAACTTCCTCTAGTTGATATGTTCTCCTTATATAGTTTTATTGCTATAAAACCTTTCCCGCAAGCTGGAAATTAACTTTGATGCTGTCTCGCACAGTCATCTCGGGGTCTAGATCCACGTACAGGTCGAATGGCTTTAAAAGATCCAGTTAGTTTTGTAGCCTCCATTCACCTGGTTTTATAGTGCCATCGCTGGCCTCGATGTCGACGAAACCATTTGGAGTGTAAGATGCGTTACTGGTTTACCGTTAATAATTTTGGAATGCTAAGCATGCGCAAGTATATTTTTCCACTGCCGCTCGAAAAGGTCTTAACAGGATTCTCCAACGAGATGCCAGTATCCCAAATGCATTTTCAATTGTTGTGAGAGCTCTTGAATGTTGGTAATTATAAATTTTTCTTGTTCTGGAAGGTTATTTCCAGGAAAAGGTCGCATTATACAGAATTTTATCATGGAAATATATAATCTCCAATAAGAAAGTAATTCAATGGTTTATATGTGCATCCAGAGACATCTTGATCTTTAGGTAGACTAAAATCTCCGACTGCAAGTCTTTGTCTCATTTCTGAATTCGCTAAAACACCACTGTCGTTATTGCTACCATTCGACCTACAGTAGTAACATCAACTAAAGTAAAGCAGTAGTTGGCATAACATACTGCCAGCAAAACTATACTAAAGAATCCCTTGTAATTGTAGTACAGTATCCCGCTCTTAGATAACCAGATTGAAGGCATTCAAAAATAGCCTTACGTGTTTCAGAGACAATGTTCGATACGGTGTTACGTCCCATCATGTAAGAAAACGATAAAGAATGTTGGCTTTCACCGGTTGCTAGAAAACGTAACGTGATGGAAGGTCGTTCTCTTGCAGATATTGGTTCACGGAATTTCGTGTTTTGTCTTGAACCAAAGACAGAAGATAGTCAAATCGTGCTGACAAAGCAACTCATTATCATTTAACAACTCTAGAAACAATGTATAAAAAGTGACATGATTTTGTCTCTGGAGGAAAATATTCGCACTAATACGCACTTATACGCGTAGTGGAGACCAAGTTTCAAGGAGGTCAAATTCAACCTGCCGTAAGTATAAGAAAGCATTTCACAAAGTCAATTTCATTCTGCTGTAACTATAAGAAAGCGTTTCTTAGAAATACTAATTTGAAGAAAGAGATTATCAAAATGTATTTCTCATTGCGCGGTAAATCAATTTGAAAAATTGATTATGCATTAATCGCTTAAATTGTTCTGTCATAAATCATTTTTTATTACCCAGTAAATGAATTTGAAAAACTAATTGAGTAAAGTTAATGTTATTGTATGGTTTTTCCCTGCGTTCACATTTTGATTACAAAATTCTCTTTGAAACTGGAATAAAAACTCCACCAATTTGTTGAAATTCAAAAGGACCAGACCTTTTTAAAGCGGATTAAAGTTTAAAAGAGTATTGTATGGAAAAATGATGACAAATTAAATTATTTCAATATGGTGGGTTCCAGAGTTGTTCGCATTGGTGGAAAATCAATTTAGCCGAAAGATTTTAAATTTTAATGCCATGGTAGTTTCAAGTAGAACGCCTGCTTTTACAGTGGGAGGTCTTTGTGCAAATGCTTGTCATGGCTGTCAATACCGTCTGTCAATGCAATAGTAAACAAATAGTATAGAGAAACCCAAACAATCTAAAAAATCTATTTATATTGACATGTTCGAAAAGAAAGAACAATATTTTCATTTTGTCTAAAAGATCCAGATTAACTTTACGATTTTCCTTAAATGCTAAAATAGTTTAAGTAAAAACATTTCGAGTATTCTCTTCATCAGTTGAGAAAAAGATAAAGAATTCACGAAAAAAATGTCTTGATTTTTGTGTATTATTATAATATCCCCAGTTGGGAGTCGAACCCAATAAACTTAATCGTAAGCTGGGGCGGGGTTTGTGTAAACTAGACAATATTTATAAAAATAGATGAAACTGACAATGAAATGAAAATATTTTCAAGCAGCTCTAGTTAAATCTTCATGCATCTTTATTGTCACTACCTGTGATTTTAGCATGAAACAAATCGGATAGAAACAGAATGTCCAAAAAAATATTTTTAAGGTAAAGAGGAATAGATCAAGAATAATTAGTTGAACATTCTATTTGCTGATTCGTAGGAAACCCGTAAGTAAACGACAGTAAAAAACAAAGAAGTCAGACCTAAAACAGCGAAACCAATGCCAAAAATTAAAATAAATTTGATTTCGCTTTGCTTGTAAACATCCACGCGTAACCCTTTTATATTGATGATATTCTAAAAGTTCACATGATACTCTATGTTGGTGGATAAGATTTGTGGATTTTAGGGTGGGGGGGGGGGGGGGGTAATTTTGGATCCACCCATCCGTTTAGCGTACATCAATTAGGCTATCCGGAATAGGGTTAAAAAAGGGTGTTTCGATCAATCAATACAACAAAAAAAAAAACAATTATTACAAAACATACATATATATTGTAATGAATCAACATATCCTACACTAATGTCAAATGTGACTTTCCAACTACTACAAAGAAATTATTCCTACAGTGATCAAGTTCGGTTCGTTTTTGAAAAGAATATGACGTCTACTTTCAGTTTTAAGAGATATTTTTTGAACGTCATGGAAATGTAAGCAAATGGTTTTCCCAGAACGAATAAAAGATATTAACTTTCAATAAAGGTAATGACGAGACAATACTTCACAAAGACAGGAGCACGCTGTTCTAAAAGGGGCGAACAACTTGAAATTGAATTTGTGCTTTTTTACATTGTGACCCCATGGACATACACTTTTTTGTCAATTTTTGCAGGTAAAACGCCCTGGAACTGACAGTGAGACCTCCTGGACGTTTCATATCCTCAGGGTATATAGTTTTTTCTGAAAAATCCTAATTACGGAGAAGACTGACACATCAAAGCTCGGAGCGGCCGTGCAAGGTAGACCATCGGACGCGTGCAACTAAAAAGTCATCTGCTAGCACGATTACCAAAAAACTGAAACCTAAATAAGATTCATAGTAAATCTATAATGTTTTAAGTATTTCCTTAAGCCATGGACTTCATTTGCTTCAGATACCTTGAGATTTTCCCAATTCATGAGGAATTTAAAAAAAAATCAAAATCGGTGAACCTCACGACAAATCTCTAATATTCACAAATGTTCCATAACCTGGTCTTTCGTTATAACCACAACTTCTTCCAGCTGATTTTTCGTATTTTTCTTTTTCATAGCCATATCTTCGATATACCTTTCTGGTGATTTTTCTATCTTCTCAATCACTTTCAAAAGCTTTGTAGAATCTAGTTTTCTTAAATCTTGAAAAAGATTGATTTGTGGGATCCAAAAATGAGGACAATGTCTTGATTCGATGGCTTCTTTCACGTTCTTTAGCAAAATATGGAAGCCGGTCTCAACGTCAATGGATGACCACACACTTAGATCTGTCTTCTCCATGGTGTAAAGAAATATTGTTTTCATGTGATACGACTTGATATGTCTGCATGTGATCGATAAATAATTCTTTGCAATAACTTTGATTCCAAGGAAACACATCCGTGCAACTCTTGGAATCAACTTGGATAACTCGACCTCAGCTGCAGAAAATGAGAGTCGCCATGTCATTCCTTTTCGGTCATCCTTCTGGGATTTTGGGACAACATGACAGCCTTCTGAAATGATTCGTCTGACATCCATTTCAGCCGGCCACTTTCGATACGGTCGAACAGCCCAATTACTGATTGATGATGGCCAATTTTCACATTTCAATGCAAACGTAACATCTGCGTAAAAACGATTTGACGAAAGACGTATTTCACTGCCTAATCGTACAGTTACAGCTGGTCCTTGCATTGTTACACGAGATGAGGTGATTTCTTGCCCAGAACAACAAAAGCATATTGTGTTGCATCCGAAACAATTTACCGCTCTTTCATTTTCATGAAAATCACTAAGTCTTAATGATAGTACACTTTTGTATATTGCTTTCATTGTCTTTTTGGCCGACAGGAGTGTGATACCTCCATTCTTACTTTCTTTCTCAAAAACGAAAACAAAACCTGTCTTTAAGCTACTATCATCAAGTTGAAAATAGTATCGACTATTCTCATTTGAGTTGCTTATTCCATCAATCGGCATTATCATAAAGTCATAGTCGCTCACCAATGCATGGCAAAGTTCATGTTCTTCTTTGCTACTTAACCCGCACGGAGAAAGAGGTGAATTAAACCGTTCAGCAGTACTTCCTGTAAGCGTGATCTCGACCTTTTGAAATGACATTCCTTTTTGTATTGCAGTACACATACTTAAAAGTCTTATTTTTGCTGTTTCTTTGATTCTTTTAAAATGATCATTAGATGGTACTCTGCGATACAAAGATGACAAAACTGTGGTCAAGTCTAGTTTGTGTGGTGTCATTCGTTTACGACATCCTCTAAAATATCGAGGAATGTATAGATTATAGCATTTGCGTATATTGCTTGGACCATATCTCATAATACGAACGAAATGTAAAGCAAAGGGCACAATAATCATTAACTGTACAAAACTATAATCATCACCAAAGATTTTATTCATCCATACACGATCTGCGACAATATAGAAAAAGAAAAATGGTAGATCAATAATCACCATTGCGACCAATCGGAAGTACCAACATATGCGTGTTTTGCGAACTGTACTCCTAAGAGTCGGACTTTTCATTTTCATTTTCATTTTGCAGCAATAATAAGAAATTATCTGTGTTTCCAGTCCCGATCCCTCCATCTTTATGCAATCTGTTGATATCTACAAAAAAATCAGTTATACCATTTTGAAAACAGGGAATTTCCAAGTCACAAGACTGGTGTCACGTTACTTTACAAAATTGAATATAGGAGACACAAACATGTTTGAGTTGTTTTTGGCAACACATTTCTTAAGTAATCAAATAAAAAGCATGATTAAGATCGGAGACTTATATCTTCTTTAACTTTAGCCGAATCCCCCCCCCCCCCCCCCCTACAGGCCTCAACCGCCCTTAAAAGCCTAGGCTGAATAGGGTTAATGGTATTACAAAAGACATACATGTGAGCTATATTGCATTAGATGTTAGCCCAGAAATCCTATATTAGTGAACAATGCAATGAGATAAGCATATGTATATTGTTCAATATGTTTATTCTGTTATCTGAAAAATATCATACCCAAGACTATTAGAAGGATAGGAGTCGTTCTAAGCAGTGATGTATTGGTTGATCCATAGACGGAATTCAGCAACTCTTGATTAGTCAATGCCAGTTGTTGAAGAATTGGTTGGGACCGTCCAGGATGTTTGATTTTACCCCAACCTGAAATTTCAAGAACGTACTTAAAATACATTGAACAAAATGCGTATTGCATGTATCATTATGAGAGTGAAACACATTTTTGCGATAGACGGCAATTAACTGGTTGAAAAGCAACTAAAGTATATGATAACGAAAAACGCATAATGCGTAATGGATAGTACATAATGACGTCTGTCAGTCATTTTGACTTGAAATTTTAATGCTAGATAGATATTATAAACATTAACTTAACATGAAAGTATCATAACCAAAAACCAGTTTCTTTTTCTTTTTGATTTTAAACACACATTGGTCATTTGGTACTTTGTGTTCTTTAGTCTTTATGACTAAATGACTTTTGTTCCTAAATATATCAACCAAAGACATGATGACAGAAATGAAATTCTCAAGATAGTCTTACAATAACATTACAAAGTGTTGTTCAAAGCAAACGTATTTTATAAGTGCTTCAAGGGCAGACATGCTCTGGCCAAAAAACGCGAAAAGTTTGACAGAAACTTTCTCCTTTGGCAACTTTAGCGAAAAAATCTTGCGTGAGTTACAAACTTCAAGGCTGAAAATCGCAAAAAATAGACTTTTGCCTGAAAATACTTTAGCTTTGAATTTTCAATTTTTTTCGGAAGCTACTGCTTTTAAAAATAGTTATCTCCTCTATTCTCTGTGCAGACGTCTTTAACCCTTTTGCACATAGCGTGATCGTTAAAGAATTTTGCAGACTATGTTTAAATTCGAAACCACACGTTTTAGTAAAACTAACCTTGGGGGTGAAATCTCGGAAAACGAGGCGCACGTTTGGATTTTTGATTTTAGACTTAGTCTAAGGTAGAATGACCGCACAAGAGGCCTCAGACTTCAAGTAAAATCATCAGGATAAACCGAAATAAGACTCAGGAAGAGTATATACATTGTTTCCAATATACTTCATAATTTTGTTCACACATCACTACCGTATCGGTTGGTGTAAGTAAAATTTAGAGATTGATAACAAGACCTAATGAAATGATGAGTATAAGGAAATTTTTTGAGATTGATAAATGTTGAGGTCAATGAATAACGTTACGACGAAAGGTTTCTAGCAGGTACTTTGTCTAAAAAATAATTTTTAGTAATTTTGTAAAAATTAACATACTTTCACAAATTCTGCAAGCCAAAGGTAGACTGTTGAAAGTTCCTCTTGCTTCATGCTCAAATGTGGTTGATAGATTCGAGTCACATGCCGAGTCTCAATTCTGTGTTTGCACTATTTCTTGTCAGCCGACTTGCTGGTTGTACAGTGCCCATTGGTAGGAACTTCAGCCAGTCGCGGTTGCTAATGGACTTCCATGCTAACTTAATATATACTGAACAGTCATCGAGGAAAAATAAACTTACTGTAACTTGTATTTCTTGGTAGTCAAATTTCAAATAGTCAACCACTTCTTCATTTCATTTTTTGACACTGTAAGATGTTACTAAGATGCGAAGAAGAAATTCAGCTCAGTTACTGACACTACAGACAAAGACAACTAAACCTAAAACCAACTCAACTACCTCTCGCTTCTTCTTCCGCCAATGTGAAATTCCCTGAGTCGGCGCACCATATATGGTCATTAATTTCAACCTCGTCTCCAGATCTTATTTTAACTTGTCCATATAAAGCCGTAAAGAGATCTGGGCCTATATTCACGATTCTGTCCCCCGAAATTGATCTTCCAAAATCGTCTTACTTGAAAATATGCCAGCGGTGTATGTAAATTTGGTGCTTTTCTCCCGTTAGACTTGAGAGGCGCACTCCGCTCCGCTTTATGCATAATAAAGTAGCTTTGATTTTAATTTACCGTTACAATTAATTCGATATAATTATACCCGTAAATACTACATAATTATGAAAGTAATCAAATTTGTCAGTCAAACTATAGATAGCTTTCATAATTCCGCTACTTTTAATTCAATGTAGTTACACCTGCAAATACCGAAACAAACTATGGGTCAAAGTAGACATATTTGTCATTCATTTTTTATAACAAAAAAAACAACTATACGTGGATAAAATTGTACCGAAATTTAGTTTGGCAATCTTCAAACTATACTTTTCGCCAACTTTCATATATTGACTCACTTTCGGGTTCGTGGGTAACCTGATGACAACATCAAAACTGAAAACTTGAATATCTCAAGATTATTTTTAAAATATGACGTCGTTAATTTTCAACAAGAGTTTCCGGGCTTTTTCGGATCCCTTCTGATGTCATAAATAGTAAATTCCCAATATCTCAATACTTGCAAATCTTATGAAGATGGTGATGGTTGACCAATCTTTGGATAGAAAATTTGACGGGAAACATTTTAATAACTTTTAGATAAGCTAATGAGTCATTAAATATCAAGCATGATGTTATTACACTTTATAGTCTGCGTGCGTCATCATCAAAAAATCATCAATTGTACCCAGTTATGTATTTCTGAATAAAGATTAAGTTTGCATAGAAATTCATTTTCATATTGATAAAGTTATAACATTTTCATAGAATTTGTTTTTCGTAAAGCTTAGGGGACGTCGTCATAATTTGTAAAACATAAAATTTTCAAGAGCTTTATTCTTTCGGTAGAGGTGCATTTCTTGGTAAATGTTGAGCTTATTTCTAGAAGTTCAGTTATTAAGATTTTAATAAACATGACTTTGTTAACCCTTTCGCACAAGGCTTGTTGCCCGTCCAGCGGGTTAGTGGAATTCACATCTGTTTTTTCCTAGACTTGCTAGCCAGAAAGAAAACAAGAAATATAATCCGAAACGTTTAAATTGGATTTAAGTGTCGTACGCCAATTGCCAGAAAGGAATAATTATTTAATAAAAGAACATATCATTTTTTCAACTCCTAGCCTTCTTTTTAACTTCTATCTAATGACTTAATAAAAATAATGGATTAGTTAACTAGTCTATTTTTTCCTTGTCCGGTACGTTAATGCTTCACGTAAGCAAACAATTCAACAAAAAAATTGTTATTTTTTGAGATAGCATATCCAAATTCTACCTTCCTCGCACTTGTGTTTTTCGTTGTATCTATTTTGAATGCGGAATATCTGTCTCATTTTTCTATTGACATAAATTGCTGTTTCTTGGGATCACATTTTTTTATGACAAAGTGAGACATTTGCAAAAAGAAAATCCAATATTTAATAAAAGTTGAAAATCAAAAGAACTTGGATTTTGAATCCATGATAAAATTACAAAAAACAACTTTCGTTTGCTGCAATAAAATATATTCTTCCACAGAAGTTTTGTTGGCTGTATATACGCCATCCTCTATAAGAAAACATATTTTTGGTCAAAGGCTTGGTTTTCCTAGCCAATCACTTACAATGAGGCTAAAATTTTCTTGATTCTGAGGCTATGGGAATTTCTTATTCTCTTTCTTGAAATAAGGTGTTTCCTGCCGGGCAATATTACACTTATTCAAAAATTTTCTATAAATTATATATCCTCTGGAGAGCAAAAATTTCCTTTCAGTACCTAAATCTCTATCTTCATATAATTGATTACAGTTTCTGGCACGCTAGAAGGTAATAGAAACCTGAAGAAATTTTCTGATCTTGATTTGAGGTTTGAAATTTTTATTTAACGGTCATCTTTTTAATAAAATGTTCCTTCATTCAGAATCGTGCATTTGGTTTATATATCTGCATAAAAATTGAAGGTGTTTAAAAAAATAACCCTAGCCAAAAGTTATTGTGCTTTATTCAATGCTAATTATGCCCGTTGCACCAAGATCAAAAATTGGCCAAACCCTAGAAAAAATAATTAAGGAGGTCAAATTAGATGTTCCCCGGACCTTCAGTACACGCACACGCATTACCCCTCTTCCGCCCTCCCCCTACTGACAAATTGTTGATAATTTTTGAACGGCTGTGAATTTGAAAACTTGCTACACTGCACAAAATCTTATCATTCACGACATTGTTTGTCCTCATATGACGACATCATCGCTATCGTCAGCTTGTCAACAAGCAGGTGGTAAACAATTAAATGTTATTTTCAATATCTCAATTTGAAAAAGCCAACTGACTTCAAACTTTGTACAGTGGAAGACCATATGACAAAAGAAATTTAGTGTAAGATTTAATCCGGTCACGTATAGGATAGTTTAAAAACCGGTCTGTATTTTACTAAAATGGATTATAACCAACGAAACATAATGGCTCTACCAACTTGAAACTTGGTATGTTGGAAGAAATTAGTTAGAACTACCATTTTGATTACGTAACTAACGTGTATTTTACGGACCGGAATGTTTAAAAACGCTATTTTGTAATAGGTATGTAAAATACACGCTGATATCCACCATAAAACGACTTATCTTGTCAATATCTTGCAGTATTGAAAGCTTGAAATAAATCAGATTCCTAGTCTGATCGCAAGCCTCACTACATGCAATTGTTAGGGTCTCTGACCAGACTATCGGATGTCTAGATCACAAGTTAATGCAAATCTTAGAAAAATAGAACTTGGTACGCAAAATACAGGCTAGTTACGTGATCAAAATGAAAATAGTACCAACCTTCTTCATTTCAGTGGATGTATCACCGGTTCAAATTTCATATCAATAGCACTTGTAGTTGAATTAGAGACAGATTTAAAAAGAAATTGTGTCATACATCAAATTTGTGCTGAGATATACGCATTAAATGGGCTAGATATTGTTATTCCAGCCTATTTCAGCTGATATCACATGGTAATGTACTTGCTTTGAGTTTAATTTAACAAACTACAACATTTGGTTCAATGAATGTTTCTAACAAAGTATCATCAAAACCACGACATTTGGTTCAATGAATTTTTCTAACAAAGTATCATCAAAAGTGGTAAATGGTTTTTAAGGTTTCGATTTACTATTGCTGAGCTTTTTCAAAGAATGTTCTAATTCACCAGAAAATTGATTGTTTTCCGATTTTTGTAGTAGAATAACTTGCTGTAACAGTTCCAGCGGATCTGGCTACTTAAATCGCTTTGTATTGAGCTGAATTTCACTTTGCATTGTAAATATGGCCAAATTCCTTAATTAAAGTGGATTTATTAAAGTAAATTCTGAAAAGACAAATTTCGGAATATTTGGCTCTTATCAAATGCTCACATATCAGAATAAGATGTTACCGTTTTTCTGATCTACTTTTTCTGATCTAATCTAACGGATCAGTTTAGTACTTTACGCATCATCTTCAAAATTTCACTTCTAAAGGGGAGAGTAGGATCAAGGATATCTTTTATCCAAAAGACAAGGATATCTTCTATTCCAAAGACTTCCATAGAGTCAGCCCCCGTAGTGGCATCAATTCTCTCTCATTCTTTTACTGATTAGGGGGCTCCACTGATTTACAATATTAAACCTAATAGCTGACGTATTTTAAAAAAAAAGACAATATTAAATCTACGGAAAATCTTAAATCATCATAGCTAGGAAATGTATCTCTAATTCCTTCCTTTTCTTCTTTTCTTCTTCTATTTTCTAATGTTGATATCTTGGTTTTTTAAAGAGGGAAATTGAGGGAGAAAGGAATCGAGCTGACTTTCTAAACTAAAATCATGATAGTTTTCTTGGAGAATCCTTCAGAGAACCGGACAAAATAATCCACCCAAAATTGAGGGAGAAAGGAATTGAGCTGAGTTTCTAAGCTATAATCATGATATTTTTTGTTGGAGAATCCTTCAGAAAACCGGGGAAAAAAGAATACACCTGAAATTGCAAATGTAAACCCACACTTTATCCATGTACGGTAAGTAACAGATTTTCATTAGAACTAGAAACTATCTAAAGGATATTCGTCTATCACTTTTGATTTTTTCCTCTATCTTCTTTAAATCTAAAAATAACTGTCCCAAATCCCATGTTGACAATAAATATTTGTGATTAAATCCCATGTTGACAATAAATGACGTAATTCATCCGCACTCACTTTATCGGTTTTTGTTATTAATTCTTTTGTGTCTTAAAGATGCTGTAAACCTTTTAAGTCTTTCAAGAACTTTCAATTCGCAATCTTTTTTCCCTACTCGAAGGACATTGTCGTAAATTCTCGTAAACAGTTCGTACACTCCCGTAACGCGACCCAACTGTTATTTTGTAGACCAAACACTATTTCCCAAGCTTTGCAATAACTTTTAAATCAGAAATCTGTTTAGCTTAAATTTTAAACAATGCAAGATATTGACTATTTCATTATGAAGATTTTATAGATTCCGGTAACTGATGGTATATCTTCAAACGAATTTTGCAAAACGACTAATCATATGCAACATGAATGAACATTTACAGTGGAATAGGCTACGTTATTATGGACACCTGAAGAGGATGAACCCAAATGACTGGATTTAAAGGATTCTCAAACTTCAGGTGCACGGTAAGATTCCTAGAGGAAGGCCGAAACAAAGCTTGGAACATGTCTTGAAGAGGGATCTGCAAGTCTTGCGTGTCAACACTTAGCTGACCTAAAATCGGAATGCCGGGAAAGCAGCTATTGCTTCAAAGAGACAACAACAGAAAACCACTACCCTCCAATCTTTTTAAAGAAGAAAAAAGAGAATGAACGCAGAGTAAGATCAGGTATGTCTAGATAGAATAATAGAAGGTAGATTTTTTAAATCGAAAGGTTATAAGTAATCAAAGCTTCGCGCAAGTACATATTATCATATTCGCTTTTTTTATTTATTGGTCAGCGCGAGCGTAAGCGTAGCTACTGATCTTTCATCTCCTCGCATGTGATATATGGTGTGGGTAATGA
>JAUBWS010029222.1:0-19819 GCA_032270445.1 Darlingtonia californica | reverse complement strand
CTATTTTGTTAATTTGTAAACGCTTATTAGAAATATATTACATATAAAACTATTTATTGAATTGGGTAAAATTCCATTTTCCCTTTAAGTAAAATAATTGTTGTAAAATCGTTTATATTGTTTTGTATGGTTAAATGTGTTTACATTTTAAATCATTAAAGTATGTTCCATGGTTTGGTGCTAAGTCACTCTGTTCTTATCTGAGATTATTGTTATTAAATCTTACTTGAACACATAAAGAAGTTATTTAGCTTACTTGAAACACATAAAGAAGATAAAGATATAAAGATATAAACACATCAACACTCAAGTAAGTGTAAACATAAGCGTAGACTACCAGTAACCCGAGCCAGGCATCTGAGTACGAGCTGAGTCTTAGGACAGAGATACTACTCTCAGGAACAAGTAGGCAATTGAAGTCTATCTTAGTCCGGTAAACAGATAACACTAGAACTAGGATTGAATTATCACTCAAGAACCTCCAGATAATCTAGCAGCAATCCAATTCAGGTTATACTTGACGATAAGAAGCTAGCCACTCTTATCCAGGAATAATAAGACACAGAGGCACTGTGCATTCCGAACACAACAAAGTACAAGAGCCCAAAATATTTTCTAATCAAGAACCATATGATCGATAGAATCAGCAAGGCGTTTTTCAGGGATTCACGAAATTTGCTAGCTTTTGTGATCAGCCTTAGTGGAACAAGTATCCTATTGGAACTTCTATATCAAATACTTAAATTGTTTTAAGCAGTATTAGCCGTTTAAAATAACATCCTGTAAAAATTGGAGGTTCTACCTTCGATGGAAAATATTACGTATACATTAATCAATATATTGATAGTGTGTATTTATTTTGTACTGGAAATCGTACAGCGATTATCCGTAATTAAAGAATTAAATTTCAATTTGAGAATTACACAATTCATTTTAATAGTGATACTTGCAGTACAAGCTGCATATCAAGTCAAAACAGACATAAACGCCACACGAAAGGCAAGGAGTAAAATATCTCCAGCTCAAGAAGCACCAGCTCATGAAGCATTAGTCCACGAGACAGTATAAGTCCTTACAAGCCTAAGGCCCAAAGGAAAGTTTAGATAGAATAAAGTTCATTGCTAAGTCAAATAGCAATTAGAGGAAAGATAGTCAATCTTCATTCTCATAAGGTTGTGGGATTATAAACCTACTTTAAATCTACTGTAAAGGTAGATACCGTTGAGATTTAAAGAGAAGATTAGAGATCGTTGATCCTAAAACCACTAAGATCGAGACTCTTATTGCACATTAAGAGGTTCTAACGATTAGGGCAGAAGGTATACGATAAGTCTAGGATATTTAGACACCTTAAACTGTTGTACAACACCCACCTTACGCTACCTAGTAGTATCGGATTCAAGCGGATAGTTGAATACAACCGGTGATAAATACCAGATAAATAGTGACAACTAACGAACATATTAGATCAGAAACAACTGACAAATCCTAGAGCGATTTCCAAAAAGGATTATAATAAGAAAACTACGAAAATAAGGATTAGGTGTATCCCACGGGCTCACCAGATCTGTAAAACGTAGAGAGTTAAGTGTTAGATAATACTATACAAAAACTCCTTATTATCCAAAATCAGGATCCCTCGCAAGGATAAATACAATTAGTAAGATGACTGAGACAAACACAGATACCATTACTAATATGGACTTCTCTTCTACAGAAGAGCTCGACATGGACTACCATCCGGAGACCATGGATCTATCATACCCAGAACGAAATATCTATACAAGAAGTAATATTTACTTACCTGACGGTACACGTATACCACAGGACACCGAAATGCCACCGGCATATCAAAGTTCGGAAACAATGGATGAAAACCGAATGAATCAAGAAACAATAGTAGAAAATCCAATTTACGTGCAACCTATAAGGAGCACTCGAAGATACGATTATCTTCCTGACGGCACCCGAAAAGCGAAGGAAATAATGCCAGTCACAGAACAAGTCCTATACCCTTCGTTAGAGGAACTAGGCATACAGGCCATGAAAGAAGTTCGAAACGAACGAGCCAAAAGCGAAGAACGTAAGCCCGACAATACGAGACGGAAAATCCGATCCAAATCGGAAGAAAAGCCAAAAGCGAGTGATAAACTCATGACGATGCAAAAAGAAGTCATCAAGAAATTGGCAAAAGAATTAAAAACAAAAACAAAAGCGGAGAAGAAACTCCAAGAAAATGAAATAAGCTCTCTTAATTGGGAAGACAGATATAAACAAGAATTCCTTAAGAATCAACAATTACAAGCAATAAATACTGAAATCCAAGAAAAATGGTATGCCACCGACCACCAATTAGCCAACCAACATCATGCAACCCTAGAGATGGAAATGCAGAATAAAATAAACGAATTATATATTAACGAATTGGAGGAAGATTTAGAAATAACAAGCGGTGAAGAAAATACCACACATCAACAAAGAAAAGAAAGAATCAATAAAAGAATTGGTCAACTAAAGACAGAATTAAAAAACTGTAAAAAAGAAGGATATCAGATAAAAGAACAAGCGACCAAGCAATACCTGGAACTCCAAGAAGACCTCAGAAAGAGTAAGGAGAATGAATCCAAAGCCATTGAGAAAATAAAAGCATGGCGTCAACATGTTGGAGAGAAAGAGCAGGATATGCAAAGCTTAGATAACCTAGCTAGAAGCAAAGAAGAAGACTTGAGAAATACCTTAAAAAAGAAGGAACAGGAAATAGAATCCCTCAAGTTAGAAAAATCCAGAACAAATAAACTGGGACAAGACATCATCAATCAGATGAATGAGGACAAACAAAAAGAACTGGCTGAAAAAGATAGTGAAATAAAACACTACCAAGCCAGCAATAGAATCAATAAAGCATCAATGCAGAACCTAATGGAAACAAATAACTCATTACAAAAAGACCTGAATGCCAAAATCCAAAGAGATGGAGACACCATAGCTCAAATGGAACAGGCAGCAGAACAAAGTCGTCAGCACACCCTGACGCTAGAGGCACAAGCCCTCAGAAGCCAAAAAGAAATAAAAAGATTGGAAAATAGAATCCAAGAGCAAAGCCAGATCATTTACAAGAATGACAACTTGGAAAAACTAGACAATAACACTGTCAAAGCAGAAAATTATCAACTCAGAAAACAAATCAATGATTTAGAAGCTCAAATCAATTCGCCCAAACACATAATGGATTTGGAAAGATGCCAATCCCATAATGAAAAATTGGAAAATGAACTAGGAAGATGCATCAACGAAAAAGCCAACCTAGTAAACCAAGTGCGAGAATTGGAAGCAGCATATCAAAAAGAGCACAGAGCGGCAGACTACTTCGAACAAAAAGCAGGTAGCCTACACGCCCAAGTCAGTGAATTACATAAAAACATTCCTGACAAGGACCAAGAAGCTTACAACGAGCTTAGGAAACAATATAACAAACTCAGAGAAGATAAGATGGAAGTCCATCAAAAACTCCATGATGCACAAAGACACATGGAAGATGAAAAAGCCACTCATCACATTGCAATAGAGCAAGCAGAGGACATGATAAGAGAATTAGAAAGACAGAATTCTACCATTCAAAAGAAAGCAACCTATGCTGGATAAAGAGGAGAATGGGATGTGAGAAAACCCCACTCATCCAGAACTAGGACACCGTCACCCCTGTCTGCACATGACCATGATCATGACACAGAAGATGAAGAAACAGCTGAAGAATTAGCAGTATTTCTAGGCAAAGCAGAATCAATAAAAATTAATCCTAATGATCTAAAGCCTTTTTATGGCACAGACACAGAGAACATTAGAAAATACATAACAAGATATAACAAACAAGCCACCTTAGCGGGATGGACCAATAAACAGAAATGCGCAGTAATGGCAACCAAATTACAAGGAAGGTCAGAGACATTCTACGACACAATCACGGAAGAAGCTCAAAACGACTGGGACCAGCTGACGCACGCATTAATCGAAAGATATGATGCCAAAACAAGGCAATACGCCCAAAGAGCACAGCTCTATCAACTCAAACAAGGTAATCAAACCTTATCCAAGTTCCTAGGATTCCTAGAACCCAAAATGGATGTACTCCAACTAGATGAGAAAACCAAACTGGATGTGTTAATCAACACAATAAGACCCTTCATATCAAAAAGACTCCAAATGGAACAACCCAATAACTACTTGGAAGCAGTCCAAAAAGCAGAGTTATATGACGAGGTCTACCCATCAAATGAAAGAAAATTCGCATCCAATAAACCAGTAAGGGGAAGATCGCAGACAAGACGATTTAACAATAATCAACAATCTTCCACCAACATAAAAGACAAAGGACAAAAACGCGAACCCTTTGTAAATCAAAGAAATCAAGGATACAGAAAACAAAATCCAAAAAAGGAAGGAAACTGTAAAGAACATCCAGGGAGCAGTCATGACTGGAAAGACTGCTACAAAAATCCTAAAAGTCAAAGAAATCAACCGAAAAGCGGAAATTGCAAGGAGCATCCCAACGGATTACATGATTGGAAGGATTGTTTCAAGAATCCAATAAATCAAAAAGACCAATCATCAAACCAAAGAAGTCAACCTGCAAATAAAGGATTTCAAAGAAATAGATTCAATAATAGAAATCAACAAAATTTCCAGCAGGAAAAACAAACACTTAGAGTGGAACAACAAGAGCAGTTTACAATACTGACAGATTCGATAGCCGAGGCAATTATAGAAATGGATGTAGGAAAAGAAAAGTTGCAAATGATGGTAGACACTGGAGCCAACTGTAGCTCTATAAACCACCAAGAAGCCAAAAGACTTAAATTAAAAGTCTATCCACTATCCAAAAAGACTAAATTGCCACGAGCAGCAAATAACGAACCAATACCAATGGAAGGAATGTCAATGGTTAAGGTCAATATACATCCCGGAGATGTAAGACGAATACCGGTATGGGTTACCGAGAATACTAAAGTACCCAACCTCCTTTCAAGAAAGCAATTGCAAAAATGGAATGCCTCCATACATTTCGATACGGAAGGCAATATGAATGTAAAAATTCCACGCTTAACCGACAGAGAGGAAAGCAAAAATCCATTTGAACAACTATTCCAAAAAATTGACGAGCCACAGGAATCAAATACCTGGGTAGCAAAGGATCAACCTGATCATCCGGAGGAAGAATGCATATTGCAAGAAAAAAGAATTACCAAAGATGAGGATGCAGTACCTCTACTCACAAATGAACAAAGAAAACATCTTATAGAAGTAATAGAGGAAGTAAAAGACCTCAGCAAAGTAGCAGGCAAACCCGTCGAAATTAATCTAACGGATGATATTCCTGTTGTAAGCAAACCATACAAGGTTAACGAGGAGAAAGGCAAAATCATACGTCAAGAACTAGACGACCAATTAGAAAAAGGATTTATACAATTATCAAAATCCAATTACGCATCACCCATCATCATGGTCCCCAAACCAAGACCAGGTGAATGGAGAATGGTACAAGACTATAGCAAGTTGAATGCTAAAACCATCAAGAACAAATATCCGTTACCTCGCATTGACGAATTATTACGAGATAACGATGGCTACTCAGCTATGACAGCCTTAGATCTGCAACAGGGATTCTACAACAAAGAAATCAAAGAAAGTGATAGACATAAAACAGCTTTCATAACTCCATATGGACTATTCGAATACAAACGAATGCCAATGGGATTTTGCAATTCACCAGGAGAATTCCAGTCAGACGTGGATCAAGTATTCCTTGACAAAGACTGGATCAAAGAAATGGAAGAGAAACTACAAATCGCAGAAGCCAACACACGAGTAAAAGCGTATGTAGATGACGTCTTAATTAAAACCAAACCTGGAGAAGATCATTATCAATTTGTGGAAGCAGTCATCAGACAGCTGGCCAAATACAACTTTCCGGTAAAAGCCACTAAATGTCTTCTAGGATGGGACCGCGTCTCATACCTGGGACATGAGCTAACCAGTGAAGGGATAAAGCCACACAAAACAATGATTAGTAAAATGGAATGGGTATTGGCAGACACAATAACCAGCCCTCCAAAGAATAAGAAAGCTCTACAATCCATATTAGGATTATTCAACTATTACAGAAAATTTGTCGTACAATACTCAAAGAGAATGAGAAAGGTGCAAATGTACTGCAACACCTTACAAGACGACTCAGAAATTGAATGGACACAAGAATACACCGACATAATTGAGGACGTATTACAAGACCTCAAACAGTTCATAACGCTCCATCATGTTCCAAAAGACAGACCAATGACACTGTATACCGATGCTTGTGATACACAAATCGGGTATGTCCTTGGATACATTGGAGATGACAAGAAGTTGAGAGTCAGTGAATACGGTAGTAGGACACTGAATAAAGCTGACAGGTCCAAACCAATCATTGATAAAGAACTCATAGCCTTGGCTTATGGAGTAAAACAGGTCGAGCCACACTTGAATGGTGAGACTTTAAGAGTATACACGGATCACCAGCCCCTATTGGGATTGCTGAGAAAAGGTGACCCTACTATGCCACCACGCATGCGATCGATTATTACGCACCTGAGAGGACAAAACATCAAAGTTGAATATCTGGAAGGAAAATACAATGTGTGAGCAGATTTGATGTCCAGAAAACAAAGCACTAGTATACTTGATGGGAAGGATCAAGCGTGGAGACACGCGTCTTCAAAAAAGGGGGAATCTCAAACTCCAACATCGACACCAGAAAATCAACAATTAATACAGGAAAATGAAAACAATGATGATGTCAGAGAACAGAAAGAAATCATTGACGAAATTAAAAGCAACCTACAAAAGGTATCAGACTTATTAACAATCAAAGGAAACCTCTTGGACAAACCAAGAACTATATTCAAAAAGGACATTGTACCGCTGTACAAACGATCCAGATATGTGGTTAACGACGGACCACCACAACAATTCATGATGGATAATTCCTTCGGAGAAAATTCACTACCAGGATATTCATCCCAATCAGAAGATGAGGAAAAAGAACTCATCAAAAAGAAAATAAGAAAAAAGAAACAAATCCTCAAGAACAAAGATAGGATCAAAGATAAGTGGATTCCCATATTCCCACTATATGTTGCAGTCGTGGTGTTAATGACATTCATGGTACTCGAAAACATGTGGAGAATCAAGGACACAAACCACTTAGCCAAACAATTTATCACGCTAGATGTACTACTTCAAGAAAAAGAAGACTCGTACAAACTTAAAGAACTCGCTCAAAACCTGACCAAGCATA
Organism: Darlingtonia californica; assembly: GCA_032270445.1. Taxonomy (NCBI): domain Eukaryota; kingdom Viridiplantae; phylum Streptophyta; class Magnoliopsida; order Ericales; family Sarraceniaceae; genus Darlingtonia; species Darlingtonia californica. The sequence continues at coordinate 12,486 of JAUBWS010029222.1, read as the reverse complement.
TATGGGACAAGGAAAGAGAGATTGAGAAAACCCTAGCGAGAGAAAAGAAAGAATTACTATTATCAATATTAAGAAAGGACCCAGCGCCATTTGGAACACTCTATGACTGTCAACAAAACAGCATGGAAAACCTGCACCAGCGACCATCGGAAAAAAGATGTGACCAGTATCAAACTAAGGAACAAGCGGGCAGATGGAAACTATTTAAATATGCACCTAAACAAACCACTATAGGAGCTATCATAGTAGAAAACCTTGTGGAATGGACAGAATGCAAATTGGGCACCCTCTTAAACACATATATCGAACGAAGACCATTAAACACAAGAGAGCAAAACCTCAAAGAAGTTCTCAGAAGATGGGCATACTTTGGACAACTAGGAGTCCTACAAACAGAGATCATGTATCCAGCCCAAAATCGGGACTACAAACCTAGTGTAAATGTAACTCTTAGACAAGCAATAGTGTTTCCACAAAAAATACAACCAATCCCACAATATCATGGAGATGAATACGATAATGCTCTATGGAATAGATTTTATAAGGACATAGTAAATACACCGGTAAATCAACCATCAATAGCAGACAAAGCATACGCAGCAGGAAGACAAAGCTGGAAATGTCCTGAAATGGGAAATAAATATGCACTGAGAGAAAAAATAACCAGTAAAACCTTATATATGGAAAGACATCCAGTCACAAAGGACAGATGGAAGTCAAGGCATAGACAACAGAAAAAGATCGCCACAGAATGCCAAGTAGATATAAAAGGAAAACTAGTTATACACGGCCGACAAGCCAATGCTAGATGTGAAGCCTATAAAATAAACATAAAAAGGACAACTACGGTAGAGGAATTAAAATTACCTCCTAACAGCCTACTCAACGGAGTAACGGAAAGAAGAGTATGTGCAGCCAACGAATTACAAACCTATTGCAAGAAATATGGAGAAGTATGGCAAGACATCCAAATGGATAAAAAATGCACAGGAGATATAAACCTAGATAAAGACCCACAATGGAAATATAAAATTCCAGAAGTAAAAATGAAAGTCTTAGGAATCGAACTCCAATGGAACGGAAATAATAATTACGTGGAAAATAAAGCACTCCAAATCCAATGTAAAACAGACAGAGATTGTTTTTACGGAGAAGATGAAATACTTTATCGATTGCCCTCAGACCATAACAAGAAACAATGGGAACTAGAAGGAACGCAACTACAAGTACGCATAACACAAAATATGCTAGTGGAAATGCAACAAGAATATGGACTAAAAACAGAAAACGATAGTGAACCCATATTCAATCATACTCAAGCCTTACAAGTTTACCAAACTGAAGGATTAATCCTACTAGACAATGGCAGAGTATTAATCAATGAAAAATATGAAAATCCGCATGACCATCCCGACTATGCACGAATGATGAGTCACGGAGAATTCTGGAAAAACTTAATGCATGACCGAACCAAAAATCGTGAAGACACAATGCAATTAATCGCGTACAATACAAAGGAAATCCTACGAATGGAATATCAAGCCTGCGAAAGACAACGACAGGACAAATCCATAAATATGTATGCGTTGGAACCCAATTATGTAAATAATATGGACCAAATACAAATCCAGAATAAAGGAGAACTTGTGTCAATCACCTACTGCAAACCAATTAAAAGTTACGAGGTAGATTGGACAAGAGCACAAGGAACACTCAACGAAATACCAATCAAATATGGAGAACACATCGATTGGGACCAAACGCGAGAGAATATTATCAGGCAATATAATAAAACCGATATATTCCAAGAATACAAATATAAACAAATCCAGAAAATAACTCAACACATGTCAATGACAAAAGAACGAATTGAAATCACAGAAAAATTATTCAACGTGACATTCAAACGAATAATGATAAAGAAAGAGAAATACCTCATCTTACCACAACGGAAATTACACCGTATAATGACTCAGGCAGGAAAAAAGAATACGGAAATATATTTTAAATATACCCCTGATATCAAACAACTTAAAGGAAGACCTAAATACATGGAAAGACCTCGATGGATCAAATTGCAAAATAAACTAACAATTGAATCCATACATCCGTCTAACAAGTCACAAATAATTGACGATAATATACACTGGTATGAAGACAAGGATCGAGAAACCACATTAGACGCATTATCACTTCAAGAGATGATGACATCTTACCAAGAACAATGGGAAACAATAAAGAATATTGCTCAACAACAGGACCAGTATAGTGCCACATCAGGACTAAATGGCCAATTGAGAAGAAAACAACAACAGACAATAAATGAACAAATGCGCAAACTTGGAAAACAGATCCAAGATCAGATAGAGAAAGATGACGATAAAATGGACTTAGGATCCAAGAAAACCTGGAAAGCCATAGGCAAGGGATTCGAGAAGTTCGGACAAGGAGTCGAACACGGAGTCACTGATATTATTGATCACGCAGGAACAGCAGCCGGCACAGCAGCAGCAGGAGTCGGAACTGGCCTTGGAAAGACACTTAAACCAATTGTCAAAATTGCCCTATATATAGGAGCAGCTATAAGTTTCTGTGGAATTATGGGAACTATAGCATTAATCTATTTGAAGCATGGATCCAAAAACACGGACATAGAAATTAAATACCTGACAAAACTTTTGGAATATAAACAAAAGACAGGAAACAAAATTGAAGAAACTCAATTCACCATACTCTTGGACCAACTAGTCGACGAAAACGAAGACATCGACTGGAGCATTTACAAAATGAATATGCAAAACTTCATGAACTGGAACTTCATAAAAAGCAAAAAGCAAGAGAAAAAAGAAGCAAAAGAATGCAAAACGAGAAAAGCAAAGGCCGAAAAAGAAGAGCAAAACTTTGCAATCTCTATTTCAGTACCAGAAGTGGAACATGTCACGGAAATGCTAACATGTATTCCTAGATGTATTGAAAGATGCTGTAGACGACGAAGATCCACAACACATCAACAGGAAATGCAAAATTTACAACAATCCTGTAGTTACGGACCAGGAAGAACAACCGCACAACAAACATACGATGGAATTGTACAAAAATACGAACGAGTATTTGGCGAAATCATCGGACGACCCAAGATGACAAATGAGTAATCAACTCAGAATATTCCGTAAACCTATTTAATCCTTAAGGAAAAGGTTACGAAGGATATATCGTGCGAATTATCACGAATATCAAATATTAGGAATTGAGAAAATTTATCTCACATATAACCCTTATAAAAATAAATTATACCGAAAGCGAGGCTTAACCCGCATTTCGAATATATTTCGATTCATCTTATATGAATACGCATTATTTAAATATTTATAAAGCATTCATCAGGCATGAATAGCTAATGAGTTATTCTCTAAAAAACTCATTTTAGTATATACTATATAACAAAAATTTTATAAAAATCTCATTTAAAATTAATTTATTCTTTTCATTATAACCTAATGAATATTTATAAAGGAAACGACGCTTAAGTCGATTTTCAACAATCAAAATAATTTAAATTATTCAGTGAATTTGAATAGCAAACACATGAATACTTAATGCTAATATTTTATGCATAACTATTGTAATAAAACTTAGTATATATACGAGTGAACTTGAACTTATCAAATCACTCGAGTCAACAACATTGAACAAGTCAGAGCTACTGATCATAGCCTGAACTTAAATATATATCTTATAAAACATAAACTTAAACTGAAGTTATTAATTGTTATTAAATCTTACTTGAAACACATAAAGAAGATAAAGATATAAAGATATAAACACATCAACACTCAAGTAAGTGTAAACATAAGCGTAGACTACCAGTAACCCGAGCCAGGCATCTGAGTACGAGCTGAGTCTTAGGACAGAGATACTACTCTCAGGAACAAGTAGGCAATTGAAGTCTATCTTAGTCCGGTAAACAGATAACACTAGAACTAGGATTGAATTATCACTCAAGAACCTCCAGATAATCTAGCAGCAATCCAATTCAGGTTATACTTGACGATAAGAAGCTAGCCACTCTTATCCAGGAATAATAAGACACAGAGGCACTGTGCATTCCGAACACAACAAAGTACAAGAGCCCAAAATATTTTCTAATCAAGAACCATATGATCGATAGAATCAGCAAGGCGTTTTTCAGGGATTCACGAAATTTGCTAGCTTTTGTGATCAGCCTTAGTGGAACAAGTATCCTATTGGAACTTCTATATCAAATACTTAAATTGTTTTAAGCAGTATTAGCCGTTTAAAATAACATCCTGTAAAAATTTTTCTTGCGCTGATTTAAGCTTATCGTTATCTTTCCAATACATATCATGGAACTGGAGAGAACACAGGCACAATTAGAAAGAACAGAAAATGAATTGGAAAGATGTTTGAAGGAAAAAGACATCAAGGCAAATCAAATAAAGGAGATGGAAAGCCAAGTATTCAAAGAAACAAGGGCATCAGACTTTTTTGAACACAAAGCCGCCAATCTGCAAAGGCAACTACAAGAATTAGCTAAAGAAACCTCAGCTGAAGAATCAAAGGAGGAATATAACAGACTCAGAAGACAATACAATGATCTAAGAGCAGAAAAGGATGAAATGCAACAAATACAAAAGGATAACGAAAGATATCATTCAACAGAAAAAGAAAATCTGTTGGAGACTATATCACAATTGGAAGAAATGATGAGACAATTGGAAAAACAAAACACAATCATCCAGGAAAAAGGAAAATACACTTCCTATTACGGAGAATGGGACACAAGAAACCCACAAGAAGAAGAAAACAGTAAGTCCTGTAGGACTCATGAAGACGAAGGGCACTACAGCGAAGAAGAAATAGAAGAAGAATTAGCAGTATACCTTAACAAGGATCAGGCCATAAAAATAAATCCAAATGATTTAAAGAACTTCTATGGAAAAGAGGAAGAAAAAACAGACAAGCAGAAAAGTGCTATCTTAGCAACAAAACTCCAAGGCAGAGCGGAAACCTTCTATGACACTTTGACAAATATAGTACAAAATGATTGGGTAACATTGAAACAAACATTAACCCAAAGATATGACGCTGAAAACAGACAATATGCACAAAGAGCTCAACTATATCAACAAAGACAGAAGAAAGGCCAGACATTAACAAAGTTCTTAGCCTATTTGGAACCCAAAATGGACACACTCAGTCTAGACGAAAAAACAAAATTAGATGTCCTACTAAACACAATCAGACCATTTATATCCAAGAGATTACAAATGGAACAACCAAACAACTATCTGGAAGCAGTACAGAAAGCAGAACTCTATGATGAAGTCTATCCAGAAAACGAAAAAGAAAGAAAAGAATCAGATGATATTAAACCTAATAATTTCCAAAGAGGAAGATCATCCACCAGAAGATTCAACAATAACAGACAAGATTATTCAAGACAAAATCAAGGTCAAGGAAGACAAGAAGGAGGAAACAACAGGAGAACTCGATCTCAACCTCCAAGGAACGTCCAAAAGATAAAAGGAAATTGCAGAGAACACCCTAATGGTATCCACGATTGGAAAGAGTGTTACAAGAATCCAAAAAGGCAAAACCAAAACCAACACCAAAACCAACACCAAAAAGGGAACTGTAAAGAACATCCGAAAGGAAGGCATGATTGGAAAGAATGTTACAAAAATCCACAAAATGCGCAACAAGACAACCAAAACAAGGGAAGCAATCCAACAGGATACGGAAGAAGAAATTTCCAAACACATGGAAATCAGCAAAACTTCCAACAAGAAGAAGGAAGACAACAAAGAGCTCTAAGAATAAACCAGGAAGAACAATTCACAGTACTAGCAGATACAACAGAAGAAGCGGTAATAGAGTTCGATGTCCACAACGACAAGCTAAAAATGATGGTAGACACAGGAGCAACATGCTCGTCCATCAATTACCAGGAAGCAGAAAGACTAAAGCTAAAAGTTTATCCGTTACCCAAGAAAACTAAATTACCAAGAGCAGCTAACAATAAGCCCATTCCCATGAAAGGAATGGCAATTGTCGAAGCAACAATACATGAAGGAGATAAAAGAAAAATACCAGTATGGATAACGGAAAACACAAAAGTACCTAACCTGCTATCACGCAAACAACTTAAAAAATGGAATGCATCAATAGCCTTTGATGAAGAAGGAAAAATGAATGTAAAAATTCCCAGATTAACGAATAGAGAAAAAGCTAAAACCCAATTTGAACAGCTATTCCAGACAATAGATGAGAAAGATACATGGATAGCAAAAGAGCAACCAGATCACGAAGAAACATCAATACTAGATGAAAAAAGAATCACCAAGGATGAGGAAGCAATACCAATCTTTTCCGTACAGGAAAGAAAAAACATCAAGGATCTCATCGAGAAACTCAAAGACACCTCAAAGACAGTTGGAGAACCAATCGAGATAAAATTAAAAGACGACATACCAATCGTCAGCAAGCCATACAGAATAAATGAAGAGAAAGGCAAAATAATAAGACAAGAAATCAAGGATCAACTAGCTAAAAGATTCATAAGGGAATCCACATCCAACTATGCATCGCCAATCATCATGGTTCCAAAACCAAAACCAGGAGAATGGAGAATGGTAGTGGATTACAGCAAACTGAACGAAAAAACAATAAAAAACCAATATCCGTTACCTCGGATAGAGGAACTACTCAGAGGAAACGAAGGTTACACAAAACTTTCAGCACTAGATCTACAACAAGGATTTCATAACAGAGAAATAAGAGAAGAAGACAGGTACAAAACAGCATTTATCACACCTTATGGACTATACGAATACAACAGATTAATGATGGGATGGACCAACTCGCCATCTTTCTTCCAAGCAGAAGTAGACAAAACCTTCAATGAAACAGAATGGTTAGAGAAAATGGAAAGAAAATTTGGCATAAAAAATGCAAACGAAAGAGTCAAAGCCTATGTGGATGACATCCTAATCAAAAACAAACCAGATGAAGATCATTACGAGTTTGTAATTGAAGTAATAAAACAATTGGCGAAAAGAAATTTCCCAATTAAGACAGAAAAATGTTTACTAGGATGGGACAGAGTATCTTACCTAGGACATGAAATAACCAATCAAGGCATAAAACCAAATAGCAACATGGTGGAAAAAATGACATGGGTCTTATCAGACATCATAACAAGCCCACCAAAAAACAAAAAGGCACTACAATCAATACTAGGACTATTCAATTACTACAGGAAGTTCATTGCCAATTACTCACACAGAATGAGACCAATACAAGTATTCTGCAATTCATTAACCGACCATTCAGAAGTAAATTGGGAAGATGGATTCACAGAAATACTCAAGGACCTATTGGAAGACATAAAAAGATTCATTACACTACACTATGTACCTAAAGACAAACCATTGACACTGTACACAGACGCATCAGATGAACAAATTGGTTATGTATTAGGATACATGGGAGAGGACAAAAAGATAAGAGTCAGTGAATATGGCAGCAAAACATTGAATAAAGCTGATAGAGCAAAACCAATAATAGATAAAGAATTAATAGCTCTCACTTACGGAGTTAAACAAGTGGAACCGCATCTAAATGGAAAGACAATGACTGTATACACAGATCACAGACCACTGCTGGGATTACTAAAGAAAGGAGATCCCAACATGCCACCAAGAATGGTAGGAATGATAACACACCTGAGAGGTCAAGACATTAATGTTACCTATATTGAAGGAAAAAACAATATATGGGCAGACTTATTGTCTAGAAAGACCATTTCGCAGAACAACCAAGTGCGAGGACACACTTCTTCAAAAACGGAAGGTATGGAGATTGATATGGATCTGGATCAGAAAAATAAGCAGAACATGACCTATGAAGAAGAAAATGTGTTTAACACAGAGAAAGAGAAAAAAGAAGAATTCATTAATAAAATGATGCAAGATGATGTCATAAAGAGAATCATCACAAGCACAACACAAGAAATCAAGAAAATACTGGAAGAAGAACCTGAAAAAGGAAAACAAGAAAGCCAATACATGATGGACAACTCATTTCCAGACAATTCTCTACCCAGCTACACTTCAGAATCGGAAGACGAAGAAAAGGAACTGATTAAGAAAAAACTAAGAAAAAAGAAGCAAAGTTTGAAAAATCAGGATAGAATAAAGGATAAATGGATACCGATATTCCCATTGTACATAGCAGTAATCGTATTGATGACATTCATGGTACTGGAGAATCAATGGAGAATCAAGGATACATATCACTTATCCAAACAATTCCAAACACTAGATGTAGCCCTACACAAAAAGGAAGAATCCTATCAATTAAAAGAACTTGCACAAAATCTTACCAACCAAATCTGGAAAAAGGAAACAGAAATGGAAAGGAAGTTAGCAAGGGAGAAAAAGGAATTACTAATATCAATCATAAGGAAGGACAAAAGACCATTCGGAACCCTATATGATTGCCAACAAACAAGCTCAGAAAGTTTGTACCAAAGACCAACAGAAAAAAGATGCGAACAATACAAGGCTAAACAATCTAGAGAAACATGGAAACTCTTTAAATATGCACCAAAAAGGACTATAATAGGAGCATTGATAGTAGAAAAAACAGTTCAATGGACGGAATGCACTCTAGGAACTATGAAAAAAGCATACATCACTAAAGGGAAGTTAGCAATGAATGAAAAGAAAATACTAAAAAGATGGGCATACTTTGGACAGATGGGAGTAATGCAAACAGAAATCATGTTCCCAGCCGAGAATCAAAAATATAGACCGGATGTAAACGTAACAATCAGACAAGCGATAAAATTCCCACAAAGCATCCAACCACAGATGCAATATAAGAAAGAAGACTTCGAAAATAGCGTTTGGAAACAATATTATCCAGAAGTAGTAAAAGGATCAATAAAAACATATTCATATCTAGATAAAAATTCGCCTTATATACTAATGGAATTAGGCAACAAATACGCGCTGAAAGAAAAGGTAATTAGTAAAACCCTCTACATGGAAAGACATCCACCTACAAAAGACAGATGGGAATCAGGACATAGACAACAAATCAAACTAGCAGACCAATGTCAAATAACCTTACAAGGGAAATTGGTACTAAAAGGAAGAGAAATAAAAGTAAACTGTGCCCCAGCAACCCAACAAATTACAAGACTAGACACCAAGGAGATGCTAGAAGCACCGGAAGGAAGCATACTAGACACAGCTACAGAAAAACCCAACGGATGCGTTGGAAGAGAAAAAGCAGAAAATTGCAAAAAATATTATCAAATATGGCAAGACATAAAAATGGACAAAAAATGCACGGGAACAGTAAACCTGGACAGAAGCCCAGCATGGAATTACAAAATACCAGAAATAAAAATGCAAATCACCCCTATAGAATTACAATGGGATGGAAACATGCAAACAGTAGAAAACAAAGGACTACAAGTAAAATGCAAAGCAGAAAAATACAAACCATGCTACTACGCAGGAGATGAAGTAATATACACTCTACCCTCCGATCATGATAAAAAAGAATGGGAAGAAATAGCAGCCGCCTTGAACGTTAGAATAACACAAAAATTATTGGTAGAAATAACAAAAAAATATCAACTAAACAATAACGTATTCAATCACACTCAAGGACTATTAAAGTATCAAACAGAAGGATTAATCCTATTGGAAAATGGATATATATTAATAAACGAGAAATACGCAAACCCATATAATCACTCTGACTACAGCAAAATGATGAGTCACCTTAAATTCTGGGAGAATATGAAAGGAGACAGAACCAGATTAAGAGACGAAGTAACACAATTATTAGCAACAAACACCAAAGAAATACTGAGAATGGAATACCAAGCATGCGAAAGACAAAGACAAGATAAGTCAGTCAACATGTACACATTGGAACCCAACTATGTCAACAACTTGGACCAAATACAAATGGAAAACAAAGGAGAACTAGTAGCTATCTCTTATTGCAAACCAATCAAAGAATATGCAGTAGACTGGACACGAATGAAAAACACAATAAACGAGATACCCATAACCTATGAAAAGGAAATAAATTGGGATCTCACAGCCAAGGAAATAATCAGACAATATAACAAAACGGATATATTCCAAGAACATAAATTCAAGCAAATAGGAGAAATCATTAAAACAATGAAGATGACCAAAGAAAGAATAGAAATAACGGAAAAACTATTCAACATAACTTTCAAAAGGATCATAATACCTAAAGAAAAATACTTGATGCTACCACAAAAGAAACTACACAAGACAATGACACAGACTGGAAAGAAATATATACTTCCTATATACTCCAGATCTAAAACAACTTAAAGGCAGACCAAAATTCATGGAAACCCCAAGATGGATTAAACTAGACCGAAAATTGTCAGTAGCGACAATAAATCCAAATCAGATGCCAGAAGTGGAAGACATAAAGTCACAGATAATAGACGACAACATTAAATGGTATGAAGACAAGGACAGAGAAACTAAATTAGACCCCTTGAATCTTCAAGAACTCATGACATCATATAAAGAAACATGGGAAATAACCAAACAAATAGCCCAACAAGAGGATCAATACAGTGCAACATCAGGATTAAACAGTAAACTGAGACAAAAGCAAAAAGAAGCAATTGATGCACAATTACATCATCTAGGAAAAAGAATCCAAAAGATAATCGAAGACAACAAAGATAAAATAGACCTAGGATCCAGAAAAACATGGAACGCAATAGGAAAAGGATTCGAAAAACTAGGAAATGGACTTGAACACGGAGCAACAGATATCATTGACCACGCAGGATCAGCGGCAGGAAAAGCAGCAGCAGGAGTAGGAACAGGACTCGGCAAAGCACTAAATCCTATCGTTAAAATAGCCATCTACATTGGAGCAGCAATAAGCTTTTGCGGAATATGTGGAACAATGGCGATGATATATCTCAAGCACGGAAGCAAGAACACAGACATTGAAATTAAATACTTAACCAAACTTTTGAACTACAAAGAAAAGACGGGTAACAAAATAGAAGAAACCCAATTTCACATACTATTGGACCAATTAATCGATGAAGAAAACGAGTTAGATTGGAGCATATATAAACTCAATATGCAGAATTTCATAAAATGGGACCTCACAAAAAGCAAAAGAAAAGAGGAAAAGCAAAAGAAAATGGAAAAGGAAATGGCGAAACAAGAAGAACAACGACAAAAAGAAGCACAGAACTTCACAATAACAATCGCCGTACCCGAAACAGAACACGCAACAAAATTATTCACATGTTTTCCAAACATAGTCGAAAACTGTTGCAAAAGACGAAAATCCGCAACACATGAAAAAGAAATGCAAAATATGCAAAGTTGTAGTTACGGACCGAGCCAATCAAGAGTCGAAGAAACATACGATCAAATCAAGAGAAAATACGAGAAGATTTTTGGAGAAAGATTACCTTTAGGTCAATATGAGTAAAACCTAAAGATGCCGTAGACCTCTTTAATCCTATTGGATAAGGTCACGAAGACTTTCATGCGAATTATCATGAAGTCAAATTATTTATTTATAGGAAATGAGAATATTTAACTCATTAAGTATTTAAACTTATTTAATATTTATAAAGAAAACAACGCTTAAGTTAGTTTTCATTCAACTTATTCAGTGAATTTGAATAGCAAACACATGAATAATTAATGCCAATATATTATGCACGAATAACTTTGTATTAGTAAAACTCATTTAATAATAATTTATTCTTGTAAAATCGTTTATATTGTTTTGTATGGTTAAATGTGTTTACATTTTAAATCATTAAAGTATGTTCCATGGTTTGGTGCTAAGTCACTCTGTTCTTATCTGAGATTGAGAAAGGAGTTTCTTGCGCTGATTTAAGCTTATCGTTTTCTTAAACGTTTCCATTGTGTTGTTTAGTACAAATTGTCTTTATCAAATAATATATTTAGTAAAGCGCAAAGAAAAATGGTTTTTATCTGCAATACTTGTAACAGCATGTTTGCAAATAGTCATTTGGTAAGTATCGTTTTTAAGCTTTCTGTTTATTCAAATTTTTAATTTAAAGTTGTTGGGAAATTCTATTTCATTCTTTTTAGGATGTCCATCTTCATAGCATTCTAAGTGAATGGTTTGGAAACAAGGCACCTTGTATAGACGCTGTATATATCGATGTACTTCTCTGTACTTCTTTGTCTAAAGATGTAATCTCAAGCTCCGGTGATGCGTTTGCAGATACAATCAAATCTGGAGGAACCGCAGTAAAAGATGTTGAAGAAGGTGGAGCTGACATTCTTGACAGTATATTTGGTGGAATTCCCGGATTCCTCGGAATGAGTGCCATTTTACTCGTCCTCGTAATATGCGGTTACTTGATTTATCAGAGGAGAAGAAACCGTAAGT